>JAVJIX010000116.1:2877500-3095902 GCA_036785185.1 Paratrypauchen microcephalus | reverse complement strand
AGGCAAGACAAAATAAAACATGTGCACTGGGTTTCACTGGTACTCACAGAACCGTGGCTCCAGTCAGTGGGCAGGTGACAAGGCTGGACATACGACATGTCCGTGTCCATGAGCTGGACATACGACATGTCCAAGTCCATGAGCTTGTTCAAAGGCGGGTACGTCTGGCTCGTGCAGGATTTAGGCTTCAGAAGCAGCACACACACGTTCAAACAAGATAACTGACATCCACAGCAGAGTCCAAAGAGAAAGGCCTTGTTCCGCTGTGCATTAAAAAGTGTCTCTTTAGCATATTTATTCAAATAAAATGTCTATACTTTGCATATCTAAGTTACTACAAAGCTAGCTTTAGCGTTAGCATGCTAAGTTGCTAACTCACGATTAACATCACAGATTTCTAACTACAAAACGGGCAGTCTTGATACACAAAATAAACACATCAAACACTCATCTGACATCAGGTAACAATAGTCCCACAGAAGATCTGAGACCCTCTTGAACGAAGTTAAAGAGATATGCGCTGTTTCGTTCGCAAGACCAGAATGAAGTGCCGCAGTTTGGCCCTTGAACCAGAGCAGTAATACGGAGGAGTAAGGTCGGGAGAGCACGTTCACCCAAACAGATGTCCAGATAGCATGAACTATCGTTTGTAAGCACTCCTGCAGGAGCAGCGAAAGGTTTGAGGCAAACCAGGCGGAGCGTTATCACCAGTACCTCCTCCAATTACATTACAGAAAACCAAAAACTGACACAATAGAGTTAGGTAATGCAGACGCTATGCTCACGTACTGTTCTAACAAACTTGTTCCATAACAACCAAACTTTATCAAATGAAATTGACAAAACCCTTTAGTTGGATAATAACATTTTTAATTTTTAACGTTTAACATTTTAGCCAGTTCAGTCTAAAGTGACATTTTTAGACAGGGTTACATGTGTTTAAGGGACGTTTGTGACACGTCACTGTTGTTAGTATCTCTTCCTGATCTTCATGAATGTACACCTGTTGTAGTAAGTGCATTACACGTGTAGAGCTGTCATATGTCAATCATATGGGTTCTAGATGCATTATAATAATTCCGTAGATAAGAACAGTCCTGAAGGCTCAGCTGCATAAATAAGGTGTAGGAGTAGAAACAAACAGCCCTGTACAAAGATGATGTCAAATACAGTCCCATATACAAATATCAATAAACTATATGAATTAGGTTTCTTTAATTTGGCTCCAGAATGGCTCAGTATACATGCAATTAATGTGAGTAAAAATAAATATACTAATTTGTAATGTAGTTTACATAAAAAAGTGGTGTTATTAAAGTGTTATTGATTAATGTTATTGATTAATTAAATGTTGATTTCCACCCCAAGTGTGCTTGCCTACCCATAAAAGTCACTGCACACTACTGCCTTACCCAATATTTCCAGAAGCTTTTTATTGATACTTTGCAACATTCCCATGAGGTGTGATGCTTACTGTAGGCTCTACTCTGTCTGAGGTTTTATTAGACTTTAATCTTTTTTTATTTTAAATCTGACCATAAAGTACTGATTTAGCTGGAACTACAACAGGTGAGATGATTTGTGATATTAAGTGCCCCACATATAAGCTCACAGTTTTTCAGTTAGTCCCTCTCACCTTTTTTGTTGAAAATCAAACACCAAAATTGGACCATGGATGCTTATATTGATCCCAGGCTCCTAAAAATGTGTTGTTTTAATCCATTTTGTGTTTTCTATTGATTTTTGATAGCATCTTCAATTTTTTCTAACATTGTAATGTGTATAGGCGCTTTGTGTTACAATTTTGTATGAAAAGCGCCTTATAAATATTGTTTGATTGATTGATTGATTGATATTGTGTCACCATGGTAACTCCTAAACATTGCACCATTAGAGATACATGTAGACACCCCCAGAGTGATGTCACTGAAAAGTAGGAGGGGACGAGACACAATTTTCACGAGATAATAATACATTTTATTTATATAGCGCTTTTCAAGACACTCAAAGACGCTTCACAAATCATAAAAGAATAAAATATCACAGAATTTACAACATAAAATCAAATATTTAAAATATCACAAAATTTACAATATAAAATCAAACATTAAAAGCAATTTTAAACAGGTGGGTTTTGAGTTCTTTTTTGAAGGTGGGGAGATCAGAGCAGTCACGGAGGGGTTTGGGCAGTGAGTTCCAGAGGGTGGGGGCAGCGATGGAGAAGGCTCTGTCCCCCCAGGTTCGGAGCTTGGTCCTACAGGGCAGGGACAGGAGGTTGGAGCTGGAGGAGCGGAGGGAGCGAGATGGAGTGTGGTGGTGGAGCAGGTCTGTGAGGTAAGGAGGGGCCAGGTTGTGAAGTGCTTTGAAAGTGATGAGAAGAATTTTGAAGTGGATGCGCTGAGCGGGTGTGGGTGAGGAGCCGGGCAGCGGAGTTCTGAATGTACTGTAGTCTGTTGAGGGTTTTGGATGGTGTACCGTAGAGGATGCTATTGCAGTAGTCGATTCTGGATGTGATAAATGCGTGTATGAGAGTTTCAGCGGCAGAGAAGGTGAGTGATGGGCGGAGACGGGCTATGTTTTTGAGGTGAAAGAATGCAGTCCGGGTTATGAATTTGACGTGGGGTTCAAATGAAAGAGTGGGGTCGAGGAGCACACCAAGGTTACGGATGAGTGGGGATGGAGAGAGTGTGGTGTTGGAGAGAGTGTGGTATTGTCGAAGTGCAGGGTGAAGTGTTGAGATGAGACACACCACGAGACTGAGTCCTTTAATATGAGACAAGACAAGAGTTGTACGAATTTGTAATACATAGGCAGTGCAATCCATTTTTCCCCACTTTTTTTCACAATTTCCATAATTTTTTGCTATTATTATTTTATACTATTATTTTATACTATTTTTTGTTTCACTATTTGTATTTATTTTATGTAATAAAAAAAGAGTTGACCCTGAAGTGGTCAATGTAGTACTGCTTTTTGGAACTAGAGCTTTGTAAATTAATTAGCTCACTAGCTCTTAAGATAAGATAAGATAAGATAAACTTTATTGTCCCCGAGGGGAAATTTGTCTTGGGCTCACTGCCCGCAGCTTAAAAACATAGTTATACACACACATACAGTACAGACAGATAAACAGTCAGAACTCATCCCAGGATACATGTAAAGTGCCAAAATATTGCACCAGCCCTAGTCCACAATGGATAATGCACAAACCCTATTTCACAGAACAATTATTGCACAATTCCTATTGCACAGGTAATTATTGCACGAACCCTATTGCACAAACAATTATTGCAACATATAATATAAAGTGACTTAAGTGCGCTTTTGTTGTGCAGATTTGTTCAAGAGTGCAACAGACGTGGGCACAAATGAAAGTTTATATCTGTTACTCTTAAAGTTATGCGCTCGATAGCGTCTGCCTGATGGAAGCAGTTCGTATTCCCCATGTAACAGGTGAGAAGGGTTCCCCACAATCCCTCTGGCCTGAGCGAGCACAGAGTCCTGAAAAATGTCCTGCAGAGAAGGGAACTCTCTCCTACCAATCACCTTCATGGCCTTATTTACAAGATTTCCAAGTTTGGTTTTACACTGGACAGTTAAAGAACCAAACCAGGCGACCATACAGTAGCGTAACAGACTCTCCAACACAGCATTATAAAAACAAGTCATAATTTTTGTGCCCAAAAAACTCTTTTTTAACTCTTTTTTGTCCAAGGCCAAGGTAAATTCAAGGAGGAAAAAATCTCATGAGATGGCAATTTTGTCTCGTGAGATCTTGTGGTACAAGATCCTTTCCCATCCCTACTGAAAAGCATCAATATTTATATGAATCTGGTTTGGAATTGACCTAGTATTAGCTTACCTTATTTGGACCCACAATGAAATACAGTAGCAAGAAAATTCAAATGTGTTTCTTTCTTTCTTGTCCATCATTGCCTGAACACGGATCATGGGGTTCAGTTTTGATTGATTACTGCAAATGAAATGTCAACATGTCACAGTTCAGACCCATTCCCTCGTGCTACTATTGTTGTTTTGCAAATTGGGAAAGAGTTCACAAATACCTGCCAAAAAACACCAAAAAAATCAGAGTGCTTTTGGTGCAACATTTTGGCAATACATCAAAACCCCACAGACAGGCAAGCAGCAAACAGAGGCTTTTATTTTTCAAGCAGGAATTTGTCAATTACCTCTGTGCGCAATTTCCCCAAGAGTAGGCGGTTGTTTTTCCAACTTTTACATTTTTGGTTTTCTTTTTTTAGTTAGTGAATTTGCGAGCAGCACTGTGGTGAAGTAGTTAAAGTTGAAAAGAAGAGTCTGGTTTGCAGGTAAAGTGGTAAAGGGGCTGTTGTTTTCCATGTTAACTTAACAGTAAATGCTAATATATACACATGTCATTAGAGAAGACTGAAATTGAACATTATCTGTAAATATGTACATAGCACCAAGCCTATATTTTTCATAGTGTATATTCTGTAAAGATTGTTTCTATTTGATTAGATATATGTTTTACATGCTTCTCTTTATCTTATTTATCTATTTTAATTTTTTTGCATGCTCTTGGCATCCAGGGTGGGCAGCAAAGTAAGAATTTCATTGTACAGGGAAACGTGTTTCTTTACTGTGCATATGAACCTTGAATCTTAATGTACTACATCTTAAGTACTACATGACATCACACAGGATCACACAGGGGGTGGAGTTTGAGGTGTGGGTACCTGTTAGACCAATCACACTGTCTCCTTTAGTCCTCCAGACCCTGCCGCTTTTCCCTCCTTTAGGGCTTGTTTACACGAGAACGCTTACGGGTAAAAATCACAAAATATTTTATCGGAAGTGACTCTCGTTTAAACGGTGACGGCGTTTTGGGGGCTTAAAAACGCAAAAAACTGAAACCGCCCTCCAAAGTGGAAAACTTGAATACGCTCCGCTGTAGTGTTTTCGTCTGCACTGCCCAAAACGCAAAACTCTGGTCAAATCTGCTGACGTCGCGTACGTTTTTACGTCACATCGGTCCATATATCAGTGTCCTTTTTTGGCAGGACTCCCAGTCCACACCTTGTTGCGCCTTCGTTGCTTTGTAGTCTAACGTGGTCTGAAGCAATAGTAGAACTTCTGACTTTTTGCTACCGGTAGCCATGTTTTGTTTTGCTTTTCGCGGCGCAGATGAGAAGAAGGAAGATTCTACGCATGCACACGGACATAGTGATAATGTATCACAGCACCACCTAGCCGCCTGGCATGCATACCCAATCAAATTCCACACACTTTTGCGTCACCGTATGCACGCAGATTTCCTCTCGAAAACACTCGTCTAAACGCGGAATAAAAAGTGAAGACGCGATGTCACTTTTGCGTCTTCTGTTCAGACCGTCATCATAAACGTAGCCTTAGTCCTCCGGGTATTGCTTAGCTCAGTTTTTGGTTGGATCAAGTAGGATCAAGACCCTCCACCAGAAAAGTTCCACAATGCACCTTTAAGCTTAAAATAGAACAACCAAGAGAAAAAAAAACAGCTCTACACTTCACCGTCTCATTTTCAACAACAAATCCTCCACCTTCTAAACACTAATAAAGCTAACCCCCTCGCACGGCCCCAGCAGCCTCCTTCTGTGTACTCCGCAGCTCTCCACTTCCCCTCCAATCAATTAGATCTGTGAAATCCATTTCTCTTTGCATGTTTGCTCGTGTTTGCAATAATTACAACCTCCGCCCCCAAACCGCCATGATAAACAGGCCCTGATTTAGAAGTGTTTGTGGAGATTCAAGGTGGGGGCTGCTGCTTGTCGCACTGTTTATAAAGCGTGCAAATCTGGGGGGGATTACGGCGCCATCACCACCATCTGTGCCAAAGATGCACAAGTACAGGTTCGGAAAAGAGGAAGAGAGAGAAGGAGAGACGGAGAAGAGGGGAAGACAGGATAATAGGCTACACTCACCTCGTCGCTGCAACAATACGAGCTACATTAATTGGGTTGTTAGTGTGCCGGGGCTACGAGTACAGATGGAGAAGGAGGGATAGAGATAGACCACAGCGGGTGAATTGTGTATAAGCAGAGGGAGTCGTGATGAGGATGGGGAGGTCACCAAAGGTCAATAAACATGAAACTTCTAACTCCGCCGGGAATATGTTGAAAAGTTTAAAATAGAGAAGAAATGTGTGGAATAAACTGTTTGATGTACTGTAAGACTGAGCAAAGGTTAAAGGGCTTTTTGATCGATGTTATAATGTTGTTTTCTTGTCACAAACAAACCAGGAGTAGTGTTTTGTTTCATTCACACATTTAACTCACAATCCCTGTATATTTACGTTGAGTTCTTCAGTAAGTGCTCAACTGTGTTTTCAACTCCACACACCTTTACTAGAATCATTTGGATGGTTTCAGACCTGGAATTGCCAATCTCTACTGAACTAAAGGCGAAAGGTAGCTGTTAACTTCAAAACTAGAGCTTCATGACAAGGCGGAACAGAGCATTTTGAGGTTTGGAGATGTAGACAGACTAATGACGAATGTTTTTGAGGAGGTAACACATTATAACATGGCTAAAAGTTCACAGGAGTCAATGTTGTGTGAGTGTTAGGCTACGTTCAGACTGCAGGGCTTAATGCTCAATTCCGATTTTTGGGTGAAATCCGATTTTTTGGCGAGGTCGTTCACATTTCCAGTTAAATGCGACGTGTATGTGATCTCCAGTGTGAACTTTAAATGCCCTAAAAGTGTCCCGCATGCGCCTTGGAGGACACGATGACGTCACACTCAGCCATCGTCCTCAATGTTTACGGAAGTAGCCTAAAGTTGGTGTCGTACCGGAGCCAGAACATGTACAGCTTATTTGTTTTAAGGAGGAGACGGAGATGGAGAAGGACAAGGTTTTAGGCCACGGCGTTTAGTGGGGCAGTGGCAGCAACGTCCGTAGAAATTAACGTGTTGGTGCAGAGTCGCAGCCAAGAGTGTTGGGATTGCCATGTGCTTTGCTGCTTCACTGATACGGAGTTCATATACTATTTTCGCATGACGAGAAAAGCGTTTGTGTACATTTGTGAGCGCATACTTTTACCACTCTCACTGGAGGAAACACGCCCAGGTCGGATGAATGCGACCTGGCCGTTTAGACTGAAGTTGCATGTCAAAAGATCGGATATGTATTGGTTTTAGGACCACATATCCAAGTGGCCTGGGTCGCATTTGAAAAAATCAGATCTGTGTCGTTCAGACTGTCATTAAAAGATACAGGTCACATAGGGGCAAAAAAAAATCAGATTTCGGTCACTTCAGGCTGCAGTCTCAACGTAGCCTTAGTGATGGTGGGAGCTTTGGGTATCTTGAAATGTGCTATATAAATCATTAATGATTACTTAATTACTTACTTACTTAAGGTAGACTTTATTAGACCTCTGCATTTGACTCATTTTTCAATACCTCTGGGGAAACATGTCAGGAGCAGTGATGGGACTTATCTCCAAATCTTGGTCTAGTCTTAGTCAGGACTGTCTTAGCTGGAGGATTTGACCTTTTGCGCATGTTTTGGGTTGATGGGAAAACAGTGGAAACCCACTCAGGGAGAACATGCAAACTCTGCACAGAAAAAAGCCCGGGTGAGAGGAGAGCTGAACCTGAAACTTTTTTGCTGTGAGTCATGAATATTTGACACTCAGCCTCTGTATGTGGAGTGGAGGAATACACAGTAGAACAACTTTGTAAAATAGCTTTGCCCATTTGTACCGTAGAGTTAGCGTAAAAACAACAGGGACATTTCTTTTTTTAACAAATCTTCTCTTATATAAAACATTGTGGCTTGTTTTGATTAAAGCAAAACTACTGTATCACTGTAATTATAATGTAAGATTAAAGCCGCAAGCGGCGTTGACGGGCCCTCGCACCTGCGGCCTATGGGGGTGGGGGGGCATGCTCCATGCCAGCAATACAAAGTATTTTCACAATTTAACATCTCCAATGTCTTAAGATTATGTTCACCAAAATTTAAGCCCATCTGAGGTACGGTGTAGGAGACGTGTTTCAAATTCCATTGTATGTCAAATACGACAAAATCACACAAAAGGCCAATTATCTCACTTCCTGTTGGGCGTGGCCATGACATTGCAGTGAAGCGTTTGTTCGTCTTATTGAGATACACGTCCCTACCGAATTTCGTGCGCCTATCTTAAACGGTATGCCAGCCCCGAAAGATAACGCGCTAGGGGGGCGCTATCGAGCTCCTGGGGGTCATCGGGGGACGGGTCTTTTTGAGGTCGTACTGGCTGCATTTTGTGATGCCCGTGCCAAGTTACATTCATTTTGAAGCATGGGAACATGCTCAAAATGGCCCCAGCGTGTGTGAACAAGAATAATAATAATACGGAAACGAAGCAACAATAGGGTCCTACCTTCAGTGCTCGGGCCCTAAAAATGTATAATATTATTGTACCAAACCAACCATAAGCCAATCAATAATCAGATACTTAAAGGTGCACTGTGTAACTTTTCGGTTGGCCGTCCGTCACCTGCTTGTTTGTCCTTGATGTCATTGTTCTGCTTCTAATGTTTCACAGTATGACATTAAACAGCTTTTTTTGTGAAAGATTATTTTTTTGCGAGGTCGTTCACATTTCCAATTAAATGCGACTTGTATGTGATCTCCAGTGTGAACTTTAAACGCCCCAAAAGTGTCCTACATGCGCCTTGGAGGACTGATTTGTTTTAAGGAGGAGATTGAGAAGGAGAAGGTTTTTGGCCTTGGCGTTTTGTGGGGCAGTGGCAGCAACGTCCGTAGAAAGGAACGTGTTGGTGCTGAGAGTGGTGGGATTGCTGTGTGCTTTGCTGCTGCACTGGCATGGACTTCATACACAATTTCCATATGACGAGAAGAACGTTTGTGTACATTTGTGAGCGCGTACTTGTACCACTCTCGCTTGTTGATGACGTGTAGGTTGGATAAATGCGACCTGGCCGTTCAGACTGAAGTCGCATGCAAAAGATCGGATATGTATCGGTTTTAGGACCACATATTCAAGTGGCCTGGGTCGCATTTGAAAAAATCGGATCTGTGTCGTTCAGACTGCCATTAAAAGATCAGTTACAGGTCACATCGTGGCGAAAAAATCAGATTTGGGTCACTTCAGGCTGCAGTCTGAACGTAGCCTTACATTTATTGAATTACAAGACAAGGCTATTATAAATGCATTGTACATTTCAGTTCCCAATTTTAGACTCACCATTTTAATTTACTTTATTTCATATTTCTACTATCACTGTAGCTTTGCTTTTTGAGACTACGCATTCTCAAAAAACTGTAACTTGCCCGTACTGTATTTTTCAATCCAAATGTAATATCATGAGCAAAAAAATATATATAATTTTTAGTATCTGCACACAATCTTGTGGCAATTTTGTCTTGAGATCTTGTCCCATCTCTCGTGTATATACTGAAAACAAATGAATTCAAGTTGAAAATAGAGTGGGGTGCTGTCCGCGGTGCTGAAAAGAGTTTGCCTCTTTACAGATTTGTTTTCAAGTTCACCCTAATTACTATAAACAAATAATGAAATAAATAAATAAGTATGTGCAAAACAAATGAAAGTCACTCTTTGACTTCACATAGAATAATAACGAGCTATTAATTCTACTAATTATCAATTTGTTTCCATGTTTTGGCACCTGAAAACGCCCATTAGCTGTTTGGAATTAGAATAGGCTTTATCTACATTACTGGCCATAATTAAATGTGTGTAATTAAATGCTAAATATGCAATGCAAATAAATGTGTTATTTCACCTTTGACTTCAAGAATATTATTTGATCGTGACTTAAAAAATGCAGTGGTCTGTGTGGATGCTTGCCATTATTTACCTCATTTTAAATTAGGCCTTTCTCTACAACATTATTAAAAAATAAAAAAATAAAAAAAATAAAACCTTGAGCATTGTTGATTTTTTTTATTCTCTTAAAAACAACGAAATTAAGTTTGGGGGTGGTTCATCGATTTGAAGAACCCATATTACACATGCTTGTGACCTTAATTCTGATTCTGATTCGTTTTTACTCTTGTGTTTGATTACTTTGAGATCAATATTTCATATTTTCCAACTTAAAATAATTGGAAACAGCTTGCCTGACCAGCCGGGCCTCTTCTATATTCTGTTTGAAAGATTTGGAACTGGACCATAGAGCGTGAAAAACTCCCACACTTCGACTCAAAGGCAGAAGACATCTCCTCTCAAAAAATCTCATAACATTCAGAACAAAATATAATACGCTGGGGGTACTATGTCTCTCGGCTGGCCTGGGAACGCCTTGGGGTCCCAACGGAGGAGCTGGAGGAAGTGTCCGGGGTGAAGGAAGCCTGGGAGTCCCTGCTTGGACTGTTGCCCCCGCGACCCGGCCCCGGATAAGCAGAAGAAAATGGATGGGTGGATTAATAATACGTATTTATCTGAGCTTCCTTGATGATTCTGCAGATATTTATGTTGTTTCTCAGTGCTGTGTTTTTTTTCCTTTTTTTTCCTTTTTTTTAACCTCCTGGAACCCGAGGAAAAAAAGTGTATTTCTTTTTTCTTTTTTCTTTTTTTTGTGATTTTCTATTTGGAGGTAAATGAACATCTTAGCATTTACATTTTGTTAATTTTATTTTTATTCATAATGTTGTAACATGTCCTTTGTAATGGACTGTAATAGTGTTAAATCCATGTGTCAACCTAACAAAAACTTCTTTTTTTTGATGACCAACATCTCGGACGAGCTTCTACAGTCACCTCAAAAAGCTTTTAGACTCCCCTTTAATTTCTTATTTATTTATGTATTTATTTATTTATGCATTTATTTATTTTTATTTTTTTGTGTATTATTTATTTATTTTTATTTGTATGTATTGTTTATTTATTTAATTTTATATGTATCATTTATTTATTTATTTATTTATTACATGAATACATTTTTATGTATTTATTTATTTTTTTAGCAGTTTTTTAGACGCCTTTTTAATTTCTTATTTATTTATGTATTTATGTATTTATGCATTTATTTATTTTTATTTTTATGTATTGTTTATTTATTTATTTTTATTTTTTATGTATTGTTTATTCATCTCCCACAGATGAGCGCTGCCGTTGTGTCCTTGGGCAAGACACTTAACCCCATCTTGCCCCCAGTGTCTGCGGACACTGGTAGCCCCCATGACAGAAGTGTATTAAGGCCAGTTGTGTCATGGGCCATCCTCCTGTGGACCCACCACCTGCGAGAGGATTCATGGGGGCTGGTGCGTTGTGTTCTGGGCAGCAGATTTGCTTGGACTGCGGCCAAGCAGAAATGGAAAAGTGGAAGAAGATGGATGGATGGATTTATTTTTATTTGTGTATTATTTATTTATTTATTAATCATAGTGCAGCCACAAAATAAACTCAAAACACTTAAAAGATCGACTGGTTAACTCAATGTGCACTAGAAAGGACACAAATGAATGGGCCGGGTCTCAGGAGGTTAAATGTAAGCCACCATGTTTGTTTTTACTAAAAGAGAAGATCTGATTTTCTATTCCAGTGTTTCCCAACCAGGGGTACAAGTATCGCGAGCACATTGCAGGGAGTACTCGGCAGTGTCGCTGCCAGGCGCAGGGGGAGATTTTTTTATTTTTTTATTTATAATTTGAGTACATTTCAGTTAAAGAAAAGAGAGAAAATGCCTGAGAATTAGATCAATGAAATAAAATGATTTTCATTTAATAGTCTGGTGTGTTGGGGGCGGCTCAATAGCTCAATTGGTAGAGCGTTTGCCTAGTGATCCCGGGGTTGGCGGTTCGAATCCCACTCTTGACGGGTTGACCGCATGTGATCCCAGCTCCCACAGATGAGCGCTGCTGTTGTGTCCTTGGGCAAGACACTTAATCCCACCTTGCACCCAGTGTCTGTGGACACTGGTAGCCCCCATGGCAGAAGATACATCAAGGCCTGTTGTGATGTGAGATGTCCTCCTGTGGATTCATGGGGATTCATGAGGATTGGTGCACTGCTTGCCCCCGCGACCCAGAAAATGGAAAAAGCGGAAGAAAATGAATGAATGAATGAATCTGTTGTGTCAAGTTGTACTTTTGGAGAATTATCAACACGTATGAGTCAGGGGGTACTCAAGGTATGACAAAAAGGCTGCACAAGACAAAAAAGGTTGGAAAACACTGTTCTAATCCACCTGTCATTCACGCCCATCTGAAATGAGGTAGACAGAATATAGTTTCAGGCTTACAGGTCCTTGTAAAATTTTCTCTGGCCAGGAAAGTTAAAAGTACTTTGTGAACAGCACCTGAAGCTACCTCTGCTGTCAACAACGGAAATGAAAAATAGACCGCCTCTGCTTTGCTAATTGACTTGTCCAAACATCGTGAACACAATTTGACAGCAGAACAAATCTGGTGATGGTTTGTGGTCTTTAAAAACTGCATAGAAAAAAGCCTGGAGTTTTACCTACAACAAAACCTGCCAAACGCAAACAGAGCATTTTTGAGACAACTTTGGATTTCTGGATTCATGAAAAGGTTAGGATTATGTGAATGAAGCAAATACAGAAGTCCAGGTATGTTTTTAATGAGGGAACAACAGTATAGCATGATTAAAAGCTACATTTTGCATATGAGCCCTTGCATATGTTTCACAGTGCAGTGTGAAAAGCATTGCTCTTGTGTACAGAGAGCAGAACGTGCTTTTGCAAGTGTAAGCTGTTACCTTGAAAAGAAGGAAAACTTTTATCTGTATTTACTTAACAAAAGACTTCACTCAATGTTTGATTCTTTAAAAATATGTTTTGCTTCCTGGAATACAATACTTATGAGTCAGAAATGAAAAAGTTTAGTTTCAAACCTCCCCCATGCAAATAGATGTGTCTTTGCCTACTGTGAAATGACTTTGTCTCTTGTGAATGAATAAGTTTCTGCACAGTCCCCTTTTGTTTTTCCATTCCTAGCATCCTAATTATGCCCTGGGATCATACTGTATTATAAGTGCATTTCACAACTCTCAGAAGCAAGAGTGGAAATGTTATCAAAAGGTATAAAAGCATATTAGTAGCAAAATATTTACTGGTAAACAGCCGATAAAAACGGTCTATAATTAGATACAGATAGCACTGCTTTTTAGTGCTGTCAGGCGATTTAAAAAAAAAACAAATTAATTACAGGATTTGTAATTAATCTAATTAATCACATTTTAATCTCCTGAGAGAGAGAGCTTGAGAGAGAGACAGATTGAGAGAGAGAGAGATTGAGAGAGAGAGAGAGCTTGAGAGAGAGAGAGACTGAAAGAGAGAGAGATTGAGAGAGAGAGATTGAGAGAGAGAGAGATTGAGAGAGAGAGAGATTGAGAGAGACAGAGAGTGAAAGAGAAAGAGAGATTGAGAGAGAGATTGAGAGAGAGACAGATTGAGAGAGAGAGAGATTGAGAGAGAGACAGATTGAGAGAGACAGAGAGTGAGAGAGATTGAGAGACAGAGAGAGATTGAGAGAGAGAGAGACTGAAAGAGAGAGAGATTGAGAGAGAGAGATTGAAAGAGAGAAATTGAGAGAGAGAGAGACTGAGAGAGAGAGACTGAAAGAGAGAGAGAGATTGAGAGAGAGAGATTGAAAGAGAGAGATTGAGAGAGAGAGAGATTGAGAGAGAGATTGAGAGAGAGAGAGAGAGAGATTGAGAGAGACAGAGAGTGAGAGGGATTGAGAGACAGAGAGAGATTGAGAGAGAGAGAGAGAGAGATTGAGAGAGAGAGACTGAAAGAGAGAGAGATTGAGAGAGAGAGAGATTGAGAGAGAGAGAGATTGAGAGAGACAGAGAGTGAAAGAGAAAGAGAGATTGAGAGAGAGAGATTGAGAGAGAGACAGATTGAGAGAGACAGAGAGTGAGAGAGATTGAGAGACAGAGAGAGATTGAGAGAGAGAGAGAGATTGAGAGAGAGAGAGACTGAAAGAGAGAGAGATTGAGAGAGAGATTGAAAGAGAGAAATTGAGAGAGAGAGCTTGAGAGAGAGAGACTGAAAGAGAGAGAGAGATTGAGAGAGAGAAAGATTGAGAGAGAGAGCTTGAGAGAGAGAGAGAGAGAGAGCTTGAGAGAGAGAGAGAGAGAGAGACAGAGAGTGAGAGAGATTGAGAGACAGAGAGATTGAGAGAGAGAGAGAGATTGAGAGAGAGAGAGAGAGATTGAGAGAGACAGAGAGTGAAAGAGAGAAATTGAGAGAGAGAGAGACTGAGAGAGAGAGAGAGAGAGACTGAAAGAGAGAGAGAGATTGAGAGAGAGAGATTGAAAGAGAGAAATTGAGACAGAGAGATTGAGAGAGAGAGAGAGATTGAGAGAGAGAGATTGAGAGAGAGAGAGATTGAAAGAGAGAGAGAGATTGAGAGAGATTGAGACAGAGAGAGGCAACCCAATTTGCGAGTGAGTTTGCCAGTTTTTTGGTGGTTTGTTGAAGTGCAGCTTCGGTGATCGGAAAATTCTTTTTGACAAAGCTACAAATCACGGCGTTCTTGTTGATCGCCCTGTATTTGTCCTTTTATAAAAAATAAATTTGCCGTTCAAAGGCCCTGGCAGCGATTTGCTTGCCGCACGCCAAATTAAAAATGCGCGCGCATTGAATCGTCACTCATAATTAATTGCATTAATTTTTACAACGCGTTAATTTGCGCTGTAATTAATTAATGAAATTAACGCGTTAAATTGACAGACCTACTGCTTTTATATGCATCTGTACTAAGGGAAAACATGTGAGTCTGGTCATTTTTGAATGTCCTCGAATTCAGAAGGACATGATTGGCAGCTGGATTAGCCAATCAGGGACATGCATGGTCTGTCCGTATCAAAACAAATATGTCTGCTTATGAGGTAAAAACAAAGGAGAAAAACTGTCATGGCTCATGTTTTGTTGTTATTGTTGTTTCATATTTTGTGTATCTTATTCCTTTAGTGTAGTGTGCCCTTAGTGTTTTATTTTGACATTTGCCCTGTCAGTTGAAAAATAAAAAATAAACCAAGAAAAAAAAAAAAAAAGTTTGTTACTTTTAGTTTCACTTCCTGTTGATTGTTTTCCCCACCTTAATCTGTTACGCCTGCGTCTGTGTGCCTTTATACCCATGTTATCCTCTGCCCTTTGTTGGTCCATTGTCATTATTAGTGTCTCGTCATGTCATGGCAGTTTCAATTTTTCATTTTATTTTGGTCATTCTTTGTTTGTTATTAAAGAACCTTAACAGCAGTCCTGCATTTTGGGTCCTCCCTCTCATTAAACGTGACAAAAACAGCATTCAAACAGCACATTTTTCTGGAGACTATGATCAATACAAGCATTCATGGTTCTGTTGTGTTTTATTTTCAACATAACATGAGACTAACTGAAAGAGGCTAATCCTGTAATTTTATGTGTACAGGACTTGTTTAACAGCACAAATCAGCTCACCTGTTATAGTTCGAGCTAAGTTATTTCTTTCTGCTCAGATTGTGTTAATACGAAGATCAGATTAAAGTCTAAGGCTACGTTCAGACTGCGCCCCTTAAGTGACTCAAATCAGATTTTTTTGCCTCTATGCGACCTGTATCTGATCTTCTAATGACAGTGTGAATGACACAGATCCGATTTTTTCAAATGTGACCCAGGCCACTTGGATATGTGGTCCTAAAACCGATACATATCCGATCTTTTGACATGTGACTTCAATCTGAACGGCCAGGTCACATTCATCCGACCTACACGTCATCAACAAGCGAGAGTGGTACAAGTACGCGCTCACAAATGTACACAAACGTTCTTCTCGTCATATGGAAATTGTGTATGAAGTCCATGCCAGTGAAGCAGCAAGCACAGAGCAATCCCACCACTCTCAGCACCAACACGTTCCTTTCTACGGACGTTGCTGCCACTGCCCCACAAAACACCAAGGCCAAAAACCTTCTCCTTCTCAATCTCATCCTTTAAAGTAATAAGTTGTACATGTTGTGGCTCTGGTACAACAGCAACTTTAAAGATCCCATGACATGGTACTTCTTGATGCTTTTATATGGCGCCTTAATGGTTCCCTAATACTGTAAATGAATCCTTCTTCAAAATCAAGACTCAGTGCATAAGAAAGCCTCGTGAACACAGTCAGAGTCATAAATATCTCTCTCAAACACTTTATTATGGGCGTTGTTGCTTGAATGCAAATGAGGAGGATAGAGACAGGCCAGTGCAGCGGGTGGGGGTGTGGCCAAACTCTCCGCTCTTTCCTCTTTAGCGGTGCGATTTATGTTTATGCGCGGAGGAAGATATGAGACGATTTCCATTGAAAAATAAACACATTTCCACACAAAATAAAATTAAACCACTGCTGTTTCAGAGGTTCGGAGGCTCGGATAAAGGACATCCGAAACACTCTCATGTGCCTCCAGGCCAATAAAAAAACGCATCTCGCATTGCGTAGCTCGTTTGCAGTCCAAACTCTCTGGGCATGATTTCCAGAGACGGTGGGTAGACATCCAGACGGGGGTTGAAACTGCATTTGCATTTTTGTCAGTGTGATGTCAGAAATTTCCCTTGTTCAGAATCGCCTGTTTGGGCTGTCTTTTTCAAGGATTGCAAATGCTCAGTTTACACATTTCGCAACTTTTAGCCATGGGGGGAGGGGGACTAAACAGGGTAGGGGAGCTCACATTAACGTTCAAAAACCTCAGAAAGTGAAGATTTCATGCCATGGGACCTTTAAAATCTTCAGGCGCTCAAAGCTCTCAAAGTGCTCGCTGCATGTGACCTCATCATGTCCTCTAATGCGCATGCGGGACACTTTTCTGGTGTTTAAAGTTCACACTGGAGATCACATACAAGTCACATTTAATTGGAAATGTGAATGATGTCGCAAAAAAAATCGGATTTCACAAAAAATCTGAATTAAGCTTAAAGCCCTGCAGTCTGAACATAGCCTAACAAGCCTCAGACAGGGCAGTGCCTAAAGTTAGCATGAGACCCCCAGCGAATATTGATGACATCGCCTGCAATGTGTCAATTCACCATTTTATAATCCACTATACACTATACTCCTATTTTATTACTATGCTAAACTGACTTTTGTGAGCTTTAAGTCATGTTATAATGTAGTTATCTCCTCAAAAACAGACCTGGAGTTGTGTTTTGTTTTATTCACACTTTTCTGAGTAATCCTTTAATATTAGTCTGTCCACATCTCCACAGCTCAGGATGCTGTTCCACCTTGTGATGTCATGAAGCAGCAGTTTTCAAGGTAACAGCTACCATTCATCTTTTGTTTTGCAGAGATTGGCAATTCCAGGGTTGAAATAATCCACATGATTCTAATGAAAGTGTATGGAGTTTAAAAACACAGTGGAGCACTTCCTGTATTATAAGGTAGAACAGGGTGTTTTCTGTTTGTGTGTTTTTCAGTTTGTGTGTTAAACGTGAATGAAACAAAACACAACTCCAAGTATATTTGTGCCCGGCCACGGAAAAAACAGTCAGAAGTCACAAGGTGTTTTGAGTTATTCACAGATTCTGAAAGTGTAGATTCTAAGCTTTCCAATCAGAATTAGAAGGTACTTTGTTAAAATGGAAATGCTTTTATAACAAAAAAGTCCATATAATCATATAATCATTCAATAATCAATAATACACAGGATATGTTAAGTCACAGTCACCTGTATTGTCAGTTTAATACAATACAATATGAAATGTATTATACTGGTTTAGTTTGATTAAATACTGGATTATTTCTGGTTTAGTCCTGTTTTAGTCCTAGTTTGGTCCTGGTTTAGTCCGGTTTTAGTCCTGGTTTAGTCCTGGTTTAGTCCTGGTTTGGTCCTGGTTTAGTCCACTTTTAGTCCTGGTTTAGTCCTGTTTTAGTCCTGGTTTGGTCCTGGTTTAGTCCTGTTTTAGTCCTGGTTTAGTCCTAGTTTAGTCATGGTTTAATCCTGTTTTAGTCTTAGTTTAGTCTTGGTTTAGTCACGGTTTAGTCTCAGTTTAGTCGTGTTTTAGTCCTGGTTTAGTCCTGGTTTAGTCCTGTTTTAGTCCTGTTTTGGTCCTGGTTTAGTCCTATTTTAGTCCTTGGTTTAGTCCTGGTTTAGTCCTGGTTTAGTCCTGTTTTAGTCCTGTTTTGGTCCGGGTTTAGTCCTGTTTTAGTCCTTGATTTAGTTCTGTTTTAGTCCTATTTTAGTCCTGATTTATTCCTGGTTTAGTCCTGTTTTAATCCTGATTTAGTCCTATTTTAGTCCTGATTTAGTCCTGTTTTAGTCCTGATTTAGTCCTGTTTTAGTCTTCATTTAGTCCTGTTTTAGTCCTGATTTAGTCCTGTTTTAGTCCTGATTTAGTCCTGTTTTAGTCCTGATTTAGTCCTGTTTTAGTCTTGATTTAGTCCTGTTTTAGTCCTGATTTAGTCCTGTTTTAGTCCTGATTTAGTCCTGATTTAGTCCTGTTTTAGTCTTGATTTAGTCCTGTTTTAGTCCTGATTTAGTCCTGTTTTAGTCCTGATTTAGTCCTGTTTTAGTCCTGTTTTAGTCCTGATTTAGTACTGTCTTAGTCCTGATTTAGTCCTGTTTTAGTCCTGATTTATTACTGTTTTAGTTCTGATTTAGTCCTGGCTTAGTCCTGGTTTAGTCCTGGTTTAGTCCTGGTTTAGTCTTGTACACACGTACACACACACTCTGGATGTTTTCTGTTCACGTTAATCACTTCACATTCACGTTTCAGCTAAATATCTCCCTTTGAATCAGAAATAATATGACCACACGAAAGCTGAAGTATTTAAACATGTCCTCCTCTGCAGTGTCAAAGTTTAGAAGCATTTTACTCACTGCATAAGAAAGAGAACGTTTGCCTCTTTGTCCGATAATTCGTGTATCCATGGTCTTTCGGCAGCTAAAGTAGATACTATCTACTGTCTTGATGAGGAAACAACAGGCTCTTTAATCATTGCATTTCTGGAGTCCCACAAGGCTCGTCTTTACTCCCATCTACTTTTACACGCTTTTCATTTGTCTTATATTCTTTCTGTGCTTAGCCATTCTCTTCCTGTTACTTAGCGGTATTCTTGTGCGGTGAAATCAAGTGTTTGGAGGATCACTTGAAAAGCAGTGAACCGGGAAGACGGGAAATAGCATAATGAGCACATCCCTACGGCGATTAATAAAGCGGTCTTCTCTGCTGGCTTCACACATCGGGGAGCCACTATAATTGAGTGTTTAATGACGCTGACCATAAAACGCAATATATCTACTTTGACACCAGGTGACCCATTCCTCCTCAATGAAAATATCAGACCATAATGCCTGCCTGCTCTCCCTAGACACCTCCAAGTGAGTCATTATATAGAAGTCCATACATTACTAAACATTAGCAGCCGCAAATAGCTTGTAATCGTCTCTGATTTATTCCCATTTTCAGACATACATAACTTAATATCATAATGCCAAACACAGCAAGGTCACCACGCAGCTCTAAGAAAAATACTTACCGCTAAATGTTTTCGAAATACATTTTATACAGGGGTTTGAATCGCTAAAGCATAGTTAATACACACATTTCCAGAGTCAAGGTGAAACAGGTGCATGCATTGAAAAAGCAGTGGCTCATATATTAATGGAAATAATGAGTGAAATGAAAAGCACTTTACTGAACTTCGTGGAACGCAGCCTGAGGCAGAATTTTAATGTATCCAGTGATAGAGGGTATGGCAATTTGGGGCTTTTAAGGGAATTATTTTTATGGAAGTGGTTTAAATGAGTGGTTTTGGACTCAAATGTCGAAAAGAAGCTAAAAGGTACCAAAATAAGTATGTATGTAACAGCGTATTCATTCAATGATTTTACTCAGGCCCGCCGTTTTCAATTATTAAGGGCGCTGTACCCGATTTTTACAGTCAGAAAACATGACACTTAATGGTGCATTGTGTAACTTTTCTGGTGAAGGGTCCATCACCAGCTTCTGTCCATGGAGATGTTGCCTGGAATGTTCTACAGTACGGCATTACACTTATTGTTATTGATTAAAAGCTACAGCTCTAGAAAAAAATAAGAGACCACTGCATTTTTTTTTTCTGAAATCAGCATCTCTACATGTATTACAGCCATTCCATTCCAGCGTCTGTTGAATTCCAACACAAACACAAAGCTGAGCTACTTCAGTTCTTGCACCAGGAGTGGAATAAAGTCACCCAAGAACAATGTGAAAGACTTGTGGAGAGCATGCCAAGACGCATGAAAGCTGTGATTAAAAATGTGTTGTTGCACCAAATATTTCAGATTTCTGAACTCTTCTTAAGTGTAAACATTAGTATTATGTTGTTTTAAAATGAATTTGATCTTGTTTCTATGCATTGTTTGAGGTCTGAAAACATGTATCTTTTTTGTTATTTTTGACCATTTGTCATTTTCTGCAAATAAATGCTCTAAACGATAATATTTTTATTTTGAATTTGAGGAAAATGTCAGTAGTTTATAGACTCACACAAAAATGTTCCTTTTACCCAAACACATACCTATAAGTAGTAATTTTGCAGTGGTCTCTTATTTTTTTCCAGAGGTGTAGATGGATACTTTAATGCCATACCGGTACATTCCAGAGCAAGTAAAAACATCTCCTTGGAGACAAGCAGATGGCAGACCCTTTAAGAGAAAGGTTACACAATGTACCTTTAACTTGCGCATTCAGAGTATCCTAATTATTCATCACACTGAGTTTAGTGCTTCTCACAGCGACCATCTTCAAAGGCCAGAGCAAAGTTTATGCTAACAACAACTAGCATGCTAACTACACACTTCTAAACCAGGTCTAAACCAGGTCTAAACCACGACTAAACCGGGACTAAACCAGATCTAAACCAGGACTAAACTGGGACTAAACCAGGACTAAACCAGGTATAAACCAGGACTAAACCAAGACTAAACCAGGTCTAAACCAGGTCTAAACCAGGTCTAAACCAGGTCTAAACCGGGACTAAACCGGGACTAAACCAGATCTAAACCGGGACTAAACTGGGACTAAACCAGGACTAAACCAGGTATAAACCAGGACTAAACCAAGACTAAACCAGGTCTAAACCAGGTCTAAACCAGGTCTAAACCAGGACTAAACCGGGACTAAACCAGATCTAAACCGGGACTAAACTGGGACTAAACCAGGACTAAACCAGGTATAAACCAGGACTAAACCAAGACTAAACCAGGTCTAAACCAGGTCTAAACCAGGTCTAAACCAGGTCTAAACCGGGACTAAACCGGGACTAAACCAGGTCTAAACCAGGACTAAACAGGGACTAAACCGGGACTAAACCAGGTCTAAACCAGGACTAAACCGGGACTAAACCAGGTCTAAACCAGGACTAAACCGGGACTAAACCAGGACTAAACCAGGTCTAAACCAGGTCTAAACCAAAACTAAACCAGGTCTAATCCAGGACTAAACCAGGACTAAACCAGGTCTGAACCAGGACTAAACCAAGAATAAACCAGGACTAAACCAGGTCTAAACCAAGACTAAACCAGGTCTAAACCAGGACTAAACCAAGACTAAATCAGGTCTAAACCAGGTCTAAACCAGGTCTAAAGCAGGTCTAAAGCAGGTCTGAACCAGGTCTAAACCAGGTCTAAAGCAGGTCTGAACCAAGCCCCCCCCCCCCCCAGACCCAGTAGAGCTCGGCACACCATCAACCTCAAAAGTAGATCACGGTTAAAAAACACCCCCTGAGCACCCCTGGTATAGGCCCTTTAAATTCCATTCTGGGGGTGGCATACATGTGTACCTCCAGTGATAAAAATCAGCCTAATAATGTGATGCTTGCATAATTATCTGGGGTGGCTCAGGGTGTTGCCTCGGGCTGCATCTGCTGGAAATTATATCCTTAAAACAGAAACCAGGAGACGGGCTGATCTGTAGCTTGAATCAGAAAGGCCACTGGCACAAATTGGGCAGATTTCAATTAGTGACTGTGATACCCAAACACAAACTACACAGCTAAGTACAACTGACTATTTTTTATTTTTACACACATTTAGCAAAAGGAAAATGTAAGCGATGAGGACTCAAAAAATAAATGATAAGATAAAAACTATAATTTAAAAAAAATGTCAAATTCCTACATACAATTAAAGCTATTTTAGGGAAATGGTCACACAAAAACAAACATGGACTCAAGCTAAAAAAAAAAATTTGAAAAGACTTGACAAAAAGCCTCTACAGCAGACCCGGGCATTTCAAGGCCAACTCTGACCGGCCCGTGAAAGGTTGCTTGGAATTAAGAAAATAAAACCTACTTTAAAAATTGTACATAATGCATTTGTACTGATGATCATCTGTCAGACGTGCTTCACATCTCCACCTCAAACATGAAACCTGACTTTGATGCACTTGTTAAAGCTCAACAGAGGCAAGATTTCTCTCACTGATCAAGAAAAAAATACTAAAACATGCGAACTTTGACTTTTTTCTACACAGTTTGGCAGTTGGACAAAAAAAATGTTGTGATATATCTTGTATTATATTATTTGGCATACAAAGTTAAGAAAGTTCAACTCAGAAAGCATTGTTGGGTTAATGCGACTGAAAAAGAGTTACAAATGTTTCACATTTACCACTGTTTTGAATAAATTCAGTTTTTGTAAAACCTCACTTTCTCATTACTTAATAATAACACAGAACTTACCAGCTTCTGTAAACAATGACATTTACTGATTTCAATGTAGAAATAAAATTAATACCCAGAGTAGACTTCAAACTTTTGGCCCGGCCCTCCACAATATTTTCTGCTTCTCATTTGGCCCCTGGGGAAAAATAATTGCCCACCCCTGCTCTACAGTATCACTACTGTAATATCTTAAGTAAGTATAATATTTTGGATCTTGAAAGTTATCAGGTATTTATGGATGCGTGTCTTGTTTTAAAGTTTTAAATGGACTCGCTCCTCCACCATTAAGGGATTTTATAAGTAAAAAAAAACTACAAACCGAGAGCATTGACCAGAGGAGACTGGAACATACAGAGACGCAGGACCAAATCTGGCCAAATGGTGACGTCTATCAGAGGATCACAGTCATGGAACACATTACCTGCTCGTGTCAGGAACTGTGGGTCTTCCTCAACCTTCAAGAATACTCAAACATGCTCTCAGGTAGATTTTCTTCTTCTTAAACTCAGAGAACGGTCTGTTGTGGTGAACTTGCTGTCATGTCTATGTGCACTTCTGTCTCTTCTGTGTGTTCCTCCAAATGCGTGAAGAGTCCCTCAGTCGTCCAGGTAGAATCCATGATAAAAGGAGAAATTCAATTTGTCAACTCGACAAAGTTTGTTTGGTCGAAAACGTTTCGCTGCTCATCTGAGAGGCTTCGTCAGTTCTGGTTCTAGTGCTGGTTAGACACTGCTTATATCTAGCTGCAGGGAGGAGCTCACAACACTGAAATAGTTCTGAAACTATCTCAACTAATTTGTTTCTTTTGTTTTTCAAATTTCTCTGGCGTCTAGTTTAGCATACCTATTCAACCCTAACGACCGTCTCCACACCTCTGGCCCTGACCTGTCTGCCCTATTGTTTCTTTTGTCTGTTTTGACTTGGTTTGAGAATCGAATTATAAATGGGAGACAATTTATGTCTGACTCCCCCATTACTGTTTAACGGCTAAGATCTGAACCTCACTGTCCTCAAAAGAATGGCCCGTGGCTTCTAGGTGAAGATGTACGGCAGATGACGGTCCACTCTGGCACGCCCGCCTGTGTTGGTACATCCTCTAGTTTTTCCGAAACGCCGGCCAGGTAAGGAATCGCTACCCCTTTCCTCCTGGGTTCAGATTCTCTGTTGTCTTGTCTCTTGCCCTTGTCTCTCTTGGTTTTGTTGACAGGCCATTTAGGATATCCACAAACAGAGAGGGCTTCCTGCACATGTTGTTCTTCTTTCTCCTTACCCTGCCTAGGATGAAAGTGGAGTGTGTGTGAGTGTTGGAGGTGGTCGGATGGGCTGATGGCGCAGATTGGCAGCCTCGCTTTTCGTCAGTCTGCCCCAGGGCAGCTGTGGCTACAGAAAGTAGCTTACCACCACTAAGTGTGGAGTGAATGAACAATGAACTGTAAAGCGCTTTGGGTGTCATGAAAGGCGCTATATAAAATGCAATTAATTAATAATTAATTAATTACCCTCTGTGCTTGTGGGAACCACTTGGGGCCTGTGTTGTAATGTCCGAATAACACCCAGTTTGTGCTGCAGTGGGTGGTGTGAATCAAAAACCAGGTATTGGTCTGTGTGTGTGGGCTTCCTGAAGACTTCTACTTGGAGTCGCCTGTCTCCTCCTATCGTTACTGCACAATCTAAGAACGCCAATGTGTTATCCTTGGCATCTTCACGGGTGAATTTGATGTTCGGATCTACATAATTGATATGTGCATGCAGTAAAAGGTTCCAAATCTTGAATTTTGATTTTTGTAAAATTATCATCAACATAACGAAACCAGTGTGTGGGAGGAGTGCCTGGATATGAAGCTAAGGCACTCTGTTCAAATTGTTCCATGTATAAATTAGCCATGATAGGGGAGACCGGTGATCCCATCGCACAGCCATGGATCTGCCTGTAGAAGTTCCCTCTGAACTGGAAATAGGTGGTATTCAAACAAATTTCCAGCAGTTGGCAGATTTGGTCAGGTGAAAGTTTGGTTCTCTCCTAGCTTGGAATCCTGTAGTAATCTCCTTCTCGCTGCTTCAACCGCTACAGCTGTGGGGATACAAGAGAAAAGAGAGGTTACATCAAAGGAAACCATTGTCTTATCCCGACCAAACTGGAGAAACTTAACTTTGTTTACAAATTCGGCTGTGTTCTCAATGTGGTGCTCCGTGTTACCCACCAATGGAGCCAAGATGGTTTTTAGGTGTGTGGCCACATTATATGTGATAGAGTCAACACTACACACAATGGGTCTGAGTGGTACTCCTTGTTTGTGAATCTTAGGGAGGCCATAGATGCACGGGATAGCATCACCAGGGTACAATCTGTAATACAGCTGTCGATCAATGACTTCTTCTTTCCTCAGCTTCTGCAAGCAATCAATGATCTTCTTTTTGTACCCATTGGTGGGGTCCCGTTTCAGTACTTTGTATGTTGTCGTGTCACTGAGTAGGCTGTTCACCTTAGCTTCATAATCAGCTGAGTCCAAAATCACCGTGCATCTCCCTTTGTCCGCAGGCAGGATGTTGATGCCCTGGTCCCTCTCTAGAGCAATGATGGCCTTCCTCTCCTCTGGTGTTACGTTTGAGGGTGGAAGTTTAGCATTGCTCAGTGCAGCTGTTAATTTCAGTCTAAGGTCTCCAGCTTCTGTCTCTGTGAGCTTGTTGTTTCTAATGGCGGTTTCCGCTGCCGTGATGTAGTCCACCGTGGGGATGTGGTTAGGCGTAACAGAGAAATTCAGTCCTTTGCACAGTACTTCTTTCTCTGTCTGAGTGAGTACCTGGTTGGAAAGATTTTTCACCCAGCGTTCTTTGTGCACCAATTGGCTAGGTCTGTCCTCCTTCCTTTTGTCACTCCGATCCTTGAGGTTATTTTTTATGTTGATTTTGGAGTTGTGCAAACTTCCTAATGTGCCGCTCTTTGGTTTTGTTGTGTTGCCTCAACTGACCCATAGCTATAAAGTCGTTAATCCTGTGAAACATTTCTTTTGGCACTAGACCTGTTATTTTGTTTAGTAAGCTGTCTATTTCAAATTTTAAGTTATCAATTTCATAATTGAGACGGCTAATTCTAAGGCTGAGTATACCTCTCAGGTAACGCTGGGTTAACCTGGCTGCTCTTTGTCCTGGTTCCAGTGCTTTCTTCTCTAGAACCTTGGGAATAAGTTGCTCCTGTCAACATCTAAGGTTAAAGCGTAAATGATTCCTCTTCTCAGCTAAACTTCTTGTGTCCTTTTCCAGCTTTCTTACCAGTCCAATGATGTTAGGCTCGTAGTTGTTCTTAAGATGCGTGAAGAGTCCCTCAGTCGTCCAGGTAGAATCCATGATAAAAGGAGAAATTCAATTTGTCAACTGGACAAAGTTTGTTTGGTCGAAAACGTTTCGCCGCTCATCCAAGAGGCTTCGTCAGTTCTGGTTCTAGTGCTGGTTAGACACTGCTTATATCTAGAATCCGAACCCAGGAGGAAAGGGGTAGCGATTCCTTACCTGGCCGGCGTTTCGGAAAAACTACAGAGGATTTTCAGACAATATGAAATCCCAGTTTATTTCAAACCCACAAACACTTTAAGACAAAAACTCGTCCACCCAAAGGACAAAACACCGAGCCACAAACAAAGCAATGTGGTCTACTCCATTCAGTAGACCACATTGCTTTGTTTGTGGCTCGGTGTTTTGTCCTTTGGGTCCACCCAAAGGATGGAAGTTTTGTCCTTTGGGTTTTTCTACTCCATTCAGTGTAGTGAAGACTGCAGTGAGTGCTACACTGGAGAAACAAAACAGCCACTTCACAAGAGGATGTACCAACACAGGCGGGCGTGCCAGAGTGGACCGTCATCTGCCGTACATCTTCACCTAGAAGCCACGGGCCATTCTTTTGAGGACAGTGAGGTTCAGATCTTAGCCAGGGAAAAGAACTGGTTTGAGAGAGGAGTTAAAGAGGCAATTTTTGTCAAAAAAGAGAATCCTTCGTTAAACAGAAATGGGGGAGTCAGACATAACTTGTCTCCCATTTATAATTCGATTCTCAAACCAAGTCAAAACAGACAAAAGAAACAATAGGGCAGACAGGTCAGGGTCAGAGGTGTGGAGGGTTGAATAGGTATGCTAAACTAGACGCCAGAGAAATTCGAAAAACAAAAGAAACAAATTAGTTGAGATAGTTTCAGAACTATTTCAGTGTAGTGAGCTCCTCCCTGCAGCTAGATATAAGCAGTGTCTAACCAGCACTAGAACCAGAACTGATGAAGCCTCTCGGATGAGCGGCGAAACATTTTCGACCAAACAAACTTTGTCGAGTTGACAAATTGAATTTCTCCTTTTATCACGTTCCTCCAAATGTTCTTCTGTTCTGACCTGCCTTAGGACAACGGATGTAAAGTAGATATTGCGCTAATTTCAGCATCTTTACATTGATGCTGTTTGTTGTCATGTTGATTAATATGCATTGTCCTAATCAAAATAAATAAATAAATAAATGGATGTACTGTAGACAATAAACATCCATCATGGACAGGGTTAGGGTTAGACAGCCTGAGGATTTGACCCACCTATGATGTCAAACCTCCTTGTCCAAGCCTGTTCCCATCTGATCTCAGGGGCTAATCTGGATGGGGCCTGGTTAGGGCTAAGGCGGGACACCACTGGGAATACGAGGTGCCACAGAATGTCATTGTGCACTTAAAAGACACTTAAAGGAGCATTCTGTAACTTTGATTCTGTCAAATGTTTTTCTCCATGCTGATGGAATGTTTCACAGCACTTTTCTACCTTCATGTTGACCACAGAGACAGTGCTTGATTTTCTAGATATTTTTGAATTATAAAACCACTTGCAATATCACAGATGTAACGTAGAGCTGTTTAAAGTCACAGTATGGAACATTCCAGGCAGAGGAATGATATAACCACGGAAACAAGCAAAAGCAAAAAGTTATAGTGAACCTTTAACCGACATAGTTATTATTATTATTATAGTTATTATTGTTATTATTATTTGGAGTTGCATAAACTTCCTTATATGCTGCTCTTTTTGTTGTTTTGTCTCAGCTGACCCGTGGCTATGAAGTCGTTGATCCTTTGAAACATTTCTTTTGGAACTAGAAATGTTATTTTGTTTTGTAAGCTGTCCATTTCAGATTTAAAGTTTTCAGTGTCATAATTGAGGTGGTTGATTCTAAGGCTGAGCATCTCTCTCAGGTAACGCTGGGTTAACCTGGCTGCCCTGTGCCCTGGTTCTGGGGTTTTCTTCTGTAAAGCCTTGGGAATAAGTTGTTTCTGTTGACATCTAAGGTTAAAGCGTAAATGATTCCTTTTCTCTGCTAACCTTTTTGTGTCCTTTTCCTGCTTTCTTACCAGTCCAGCGATGTTTGGCTCGTAGTTGTTCTTAAAATGTGTAAAGAATCAGTCGTCCAGGTACAATCCATGGCAAAAGGAGAAATTCAGCTGCGAAACGTATTCGACCAAATAAACATTTGTCCTATAATTATTATTATTATTATTAGTAGTAGTAGTAGTAGTAGTAGTAGTAGTAGTAGTAGTAGTATCCATCCATTTTCTTCCACTTATCCGGGGCCAGGTCGCGGGGGCAACAGTCTAAGCAGGGACTATTAGTAATAGTAGCATTAGTATTACTACTAATAATAATACTAATACTAATAATACTTATACTAATACTAATACTAGTAGTAGTAGTAGTATTAGTAGTAGTATTATTAGTAGTATTATCAGTAGTATTAGTATTACTATTAGTAGTATTAATAGTAGTATTAGTATTAGTAGTAGTAGTAGCAGTAGTAGCATTAATAGTAGTAGTAGCAGTAGTATTTGTATTAGTAGTATTAGTTGTAGTAGTAGCAGAAGTAGTAGTAGTAGTAGTAGTAGTAGTAGTAGCATTAGTAGTAGTATTACTAGTAGTATTTGTATTAGTAGTATTAGTATTATTATTATTATTAGTAGTAGTAGTAGTAGTAGCAGCAGAAGTAGTAGTATTAGTAGTAGTATTAGTATTATTATTAATATTAGTAGTAGTAGTAGTAGTTGTGGCCATACCTGCCTGTCAAAGCCTGATCTCGTCAGATCTCAGAAGCTAAACAAGGCAGGGCCTGAGGAGTACTTGGATGGGAGACCGCTGGGAATTCCAGGTGCCACAGGGGGGCACCAGTCGCAAAAACTGTGTCCTTAGGCAAGACACTTCACCCACATTGCCTAGTATGAAAGTGGAGTGTGCGTGAGTGTTGGAGGTGGTCGGAGGGGCCGATGGCGCAGATTGGCAGCCTCGCATCTGCCAGTCTGCCCCAGGGCAGCTGTGGCTACATAAAGTAGCTTACCACCACCAAGTGTGGAGTGAATGAACAATGAACTGTAAAGCGCTTTGGGTGTCATGAAAGGCGCTATATAAATGCTATGAATGATTATATTATTATAGCAGTAGTAGTAGTAGTAGTAGTAGTAGTAGTAGTAGTAGTAGTAGTAGTTGTTGTGGTAGTAGTAGTAGTAGTAGTAGTAGTACTTGTTGTTGTTGTTGTAGTACTAGTAGTAGTAGTACTTGTTGTTGTTGTTGTAGTACTAGTAGTAGTAGTACTAGTAGTAGTACTAGTAGTAGTACTAGTAGTAGTACTAGTAGTATTATTAGTAGTAGTAGTTGTTGTTGTTGTTGTTGTTGTCATTGTTGTTATCTCTATTAAATTTCAAACTACCAACATTCACCAGCCACTAAACTGCACGTCTTCAGAACTTGACAGACATTCTGAGTCCACATTTCTATTCAGGCCAAAGCAGCGAAGTTGTCAAAGGTCAGAGTTCGTGGCCTACTTAATCCTGGTTGTGATGCATCCAAACCTCTCATGGCCACAGCTCATTTGCTTATGTATATCCGTAATTTTACCCATAATTACGGCTCTAACCTAAGTCAATGCCATACTCTTTGTTTTCATTATTGCGTCCTTGACTTGAGGTTCTCCCAGGCCCGGCGCGCAGTGGCCTCTTCACCTCCTTTCTTTGAGCTTCTCCCCTGGGCCCGGCGCCGCTCGATTCAAACGTTTGGCTGGTTATATTGTGGGGTCAAATGTTAACAATTCGCTTTTTCGGAAGAGGCTGACTAGTATGAAATGTATAAATGAGTTTCTGACGACGAAAGAAGTCCTTAGTGTGGCAATATGGGCTCATTTCATTGGGTTACATCAGCACCTGGATGGGAGCTATAGAAAAGTCACTGATGGGAGAGAACAGGAAGGGGTTGCTTGATGAACTCCCGTAGACTCTGCATATGTAGAATATATTTAGGCGGATTGGAGAGCTGATGTGACAGAAGGAGTTAAAGGTCCTATATTACACAAAACTGACTCTTGTGAGCTTTAAGCCATGGTATAATGCTGTTACTTCATCAAAAATACAGTATACCTGGAGTTGTGGTTTGTTTTAGTCACAAATGTTCGCATAATCCTTTATTATTTGTCTGTGATGTCATGAAGCGTTTTAGGTTTTACAGATAACAACAACCTTTTAACTTTTGTTTAGTAGAGATTGACAATTCCAGGGCTGAAATTATCCAAATGATTCAAGTGATAGCTTTGTTTATTTGTGCTAAATTCAGGAATGAAAAGTGAAGTTTTCACCCACAAACCAGAAGCTCTGACTATACTGTGTACTAGTCCAATTAAGTTAATTCGGTTTTCACAGAGAGAAGCACACAGGGAAAGTAGAAAGAAGAACAACATGTGCAGAAAGCACTCTCTGTTTGTGGATATCCTAAATGGGCTTTCAACAAAACTAAGAGAGACAAGGAACAAGACAACAGAGAATCAGAACCCAGGAGAAAGGGGGTAACTATTCCTTACCTGGCCGGCATTTCTGAAAAGCTACAGAGGATTTTCAGACGACATGAAATCCCAGTCTATTTCAAACCCACAAACACTTTAAGACAAAAAATGGTCCACCCAAAGGACAAACAAACCACAAACAAAGCCACAAACAAAGCAATGTGGTCTACTCCATTCAGTGTAGTGAAGACTGCAGTGAGCGCTACACTGGAGAAAGAAAACAGCCACTTCACAAGCGAATGTACCAACACAGATGAGAGAGCCATGCTCGGGGCATTACTTTGCGGTGTCCAAATAACACAAACTTTAGCACTTTTCAAATCACAGAAGATCGCTGTGTCAGGGTAGACTTTCAGTGGATTCCAAAACGGTCTGAAACCCGATATCCAGCTATAGTTTCATTTGATGACGTCATCAGAGAGGACAGTGCGCATGCGTGAACTCAGCTGTTTTGTAAACACCGCTAGTCCGAAAGAAGCTAACACCGCTCTGAACTTTACTTTTCTGTTGCGATATCGGGTTTCAGGCCGTTTTGGAATCTACTAAAAGTCTACCCTGACACAGCGATCTTCTGTGATTTGAAAAGTGCTAAAGTTTGTGTTATTTGGACACCGCAAATCAGTGCCCCGAGCACTCACGCTAACGGATACGGGATCACTAGTAGAACAGAATGGCTCAACATAAGTTCTGCGATACTGCTCCAATTGACACCAAACTGCTATGGGTGAGTAAAACTACTTGTTTTATTGCCGAAAGAAGGCTCAGATTGTAAAAAAAAACGTTAATTTTCCTTTAAAGAGGCTATTTTTGTCAAGAAAGAGAATCCTTCCTTGAACAGGAATGGAGGTCTCAGACATCATTTGTCTCCCATCTATAACTCTATCCTCAAACCTAAATCAAAACAAACAAAGAAAACAATAGGGCAGCAGGTCAGGTCCAGAGGTGTGAAAACACCCATTATGGCCCTGAATGTTTCTGCTAACAAGACCCCCACTCCACCCCCACTGCATATTTAATAGACTCACCTAACTAACAGAAACTGTAAATAAATAGATGTGGTAGTTTCAAAGTAATTTAATTGTAGTTAGCTCCTCCCTGCAGTTATAAGCAATGTCCGACGGCATCTGAGCAGAACTGAAGAAGCAGCTTGGATGAGCTGCGACATGTATTCGACCAAATAAACTTTTTTCCAGTTGATAAATTGAATTTCTTCACATTATTATGATTTGATCCAAATGTTGGCTGATCCAAAGGTTGGCGGTTCAAATCCCACTTTTGACATAACAAACATCAGTGGTTGAGCGGTCAGATCCACTGACCCACAGGTTGGTTGGTACGATTCCAGCTCCCAGAGATGAATGCTGCCGTTGTGTCCTTGGGCAAGACACTTAACCCTCCTCGCCCCCAGTGTCTGCGTGTGTGTGAATGCGTGTGTGAATGGGTGAATAGTTCCTTGTTGTAAAGCGCTTTGGGTACCTTGAAGGTGGAAAAGCGCTATATAAAGATGTGACCATTTACCATTTACCATTTAGAAATTGTGAAAATAAGAGTGAATGTTTTTACAAAAGTCTAAAAACTATAATGATTTTACCTGTTTTTAGTAAAATGCTTTAAATGACCTTTCAGTTTCTCCTGTGTAGGTTTGTGGCACGACATACAAGCTCCTTCGTATATGTTGTTGCACTTATGTTCTTGGTCTATTCAGTACCAACAAACTAACTATTTCTAAAGCATATACTGTGAATGAATACTGTATACTGTTGTTGTGTCCTTGGGCAAGATCAGGAGCTGGGCACCCACTGCTCCTGACAGGCTGCTCGAGCTGCACTGAGGTATGAGTCAAGTGCAGAGGATGAATTCTAAACAGGGACAGTAAAGTGAACATTACAGGAAAAAACGTAATTCTTTCTTATTGCAATATTCACTGTTAAAATAAAGCCTATAAACTGTTAGGTTTCAGATGACATTCTATAGGTCAATAATATTTAATAATAGATTAGGAGCAGTTAAAAATGATATTATTAAAGTTCAGATTCTTGTGGTAACACATCGAGTTCTTAGGTCTAGACACTAATTCATATGATTTAGTTCAACATTTGTGAAGTTACCTTTTGGATATTTGAGTGCAAAGAATGTAACTTATATAGTCCCCATCTGGGACTATGACATCACCATATTAATTCATTTTTTTGGATATTATTCTTAAAAGAGCTGCAATTGAATAAAAGGTGAGTGTTTTTAATGCCAAATGGTCAGGCAAAGTAATAATCTGCACTTTTGGCAATAATTAAAACCAGTAAATTTGTAACCTGGTTGAACTGTTGTACAAAGAGTCCCAGCATCAGATATTCCACATTTCATCTCCTGTAGTTGACTTTTTACAGACCCACTTACAGAGATATCTGGCCTTCACCTGATTTTTCCACTTTTCATCCATTTATTCGGACTTTATGTGTTGAGAATTTACACTGGCTTTTAACTTTATGTGTTGAAACACTTTGGTAAATGGTCACATCTTTATATAGCGCTTTTCCACCTTCAAGGCACCCAAAGCGCTTTACAACAAGGAACCATTCACCCATTCACACACATTCACACACCAGTGGGATTTGAACCGCCAACCTTTGGATCAGTGGACAAATGCTCTACCAAATGAGCGACTGCCCCTTTGAATTTTAGAGCTGGTGGAACAAAGGCAGAGGAAAGTCTTGGGTTAATTTTCTGCTGTAACTACCATAAGTCTGGTTTCTGTGGGCTCGCCATGAGTGCACACGCGTCATTAGCACGTATGAGGTCTATGTGCAGGCCTGGACTGGTAATCGGGCATACCAGGCATTTTCCCGGTGGGCCGACAGTCCTAGGGGCCAATGAAACATGGAGAAGCGGCAGAAAGGGGCTGTGGAGAAGTTACGGGCTAAAAGATTAAAAAATCTCACTATAGACGCTGCAAAATGTTCTAAAATAACAGACATATTCTCTGGAGGGGCTGCTGGAGCCTCCACGTCCTCTGCAGGTTGAAGGTGGACAGGGAACCCGAGGGAACCCGAGGGAACCCGAGGGAACCTGAGGGAACCCGAGGGAACCCGAGAGTGACCAGGGAAGAGTAGCACAGGTAAGCAGGTAGTAATGTGATAATAATACTGGGACTTTTAGGTCATGGACAGGCATGAAAATCGCTCACGAAAATTCACCGTTTTGAAGCGAAAACAGGTGACCTACGTGAATCATGAAGATTTGATGAGAAAGTTTTTGTGTGTGTGTGTGTGTGTGTGTGTGTGGTGTGTGTGTGTGCGTGTGTGTGTGTGTGTGTGTGTGTGTATGTGTGTGTGTGTGTGTGTAAGATGTATTTTAAATAAACCATTGAAGATGTAGTTACTGCGAGTTTGCTGGTGGTTTTTGGGAGCTGGGATTTTTTTCTTTAAATGTTGCGCCCTGGTTTCCCCTCGGCCAAGACGTAACAATAGTAAAATACTTTGCTTCGGGGAACACATACATAAATCATATTTTAAATTATAATTATATTATAGTCTGTTGTGCTCCACTATTTATGAGGGCCCAGTCTAAGCCAAAAAAGCTAGGTCCATTTTTTTGTCCCAGTCCAGCCCTGCCTATGTGTGAGTGTTAATGGGAGTCTGCCCCAGGGTGAATGGATGAAGTGAATGAAAAATGTAATGTAAAGTATTACTATTATTTGCAACAGCAGTTTCCTGTTTACAGATACACAACACTGTCATCAAGGTCCAGCACCTAACATATGAAACCCGGCCAAACTGAGGGCAAATATGAGGCAGGGGCATTCAGCGCCATTGCTGATCTTTCAAAAAACATTTCCATGTCTATGTGGTCTTAAACAGGCAGAGACCAATTTCAACACTAAAATCTCAAAATTACACCAAATCTCAAAGAGAGAGTATTACACTTTTATCAAGTATTAATTGTTGACAATAACATATTTAGATCACCGTGTCATCTTGTATGGTTTTGAAAACGCTATAGTCGACAAAAACAACATATTGTATTGTTTTGTATCATGCTTTTGCACATTGATGAAAAATAACCACATGGGAGCATGGGGAACATGGGCTGAGCACTGGACAGAATCACACAGAGGACCGTCAGCAGGGTTTGAATGGAGCCCAGTAGAGATCACTAAATTACTTAAAAATGCATGGATCTGAAACCTCTTTTTGACGTAAAGATGCATTGCGGAACTTCTCTGGTGGAGGGTTCGTCAGCTGCTTGTCTTCATGGAGATGTTATTGCTTTGTCTAGAATCTTCCACAGCATAGATTAAAGTGATACATTACAGGTCAGATCTGTGGAGATGATTCTGTTCATTGTATTTATGGACAGAATTTCTAGGCACATTCAGGGGCCGGAGGGGATTCGGTTTGGGGACCACAGGGTCTCACCTCTGCTGTTTGCAGATGATGTTGTCCTCATGGCTTCATCAAGCCGGGACCTCCAGCGTGCACTGGGGTGGTTTGCAGCTGAATGTGAAGTGGTTGGGTTGAGGATCAGCTCCTCCAAATCCGAGATCATGGTTCTCGACCGGAAAAAGGTGACTTGCCCTCTCCGGGTGGAGTTCTTGCCTCAAGTAGAGGAGTTAAAGTATCTCGGGGTCTTGTTCACGAGTGAGGGGAGGATGGAGCGTGAGATTGACAGATGGATCGGTGCAGCGTCGGCAGTGATGAGGTCGCTGTACCGGACCATTGTGGTGAAGAGGGAGCTGAGCCAAAAGGAAAAGCTCTTGATTTACCGTCAGTCTACATTCCTACCCTCACCTATGGTCATGAGCGTTGTTGTCCGAAAGGACAAGATCGCGGATACAAGCAGCCGAAATGATTTTCCTCCGCAGAGTGGCTGGGCGCTCCCTTAGAGATAGGGTGAGGAGCTCAGTCACACGGGAGGAGCTTGGAGTAGAGCCACTGCTCCTCCATGTCAAGAGGAGCAGCTGAGGTGGCTCGGGCATCTGTTCCAGATGCCTCCTGGACGTCTTCCTCAGGAAGTGTTCCAGGCATGTCACACCAGGAGGAGGCCCTGGGGAAGACCCAGGACACACTGAAGGGACTATGTCTCTCGGCTGCCCTGGAAACGCCTTGGGCCCCCCGGAGGAGCTGGAGGAAGTGTCCGGGTAAAAGAGGTCTGGGATTCGCTGCTTAGACTGTTGCCCCCGTGACCCGGCCCCGGATCAATCAATCACACATTATTTATAAAGAGCTTTTCATACAAAAAATGTAACACAAAGCGCCTTATAGTGATTAAGGATTAGAAGATTGACTTTTTATTGATCTCACACGGGAGAAATCGTTTTCTGCATTTGACCCGGGGACCATCCCCATGATTTTGTTGTTTAGGCTTGGTCAGGACCCAAACTGGAGGATTTTACCTATAAGCAGAAGAAAATGGATGGATGGATCTGTGGAGATGCAACCCTATTCAAAGAGAGAATTATTGTGTTTTTTAGCAATAGAAACACCCATAATGAATAAATGCTGGATAGATGTGCTTAATGTCATACTATGAAACAATCCAGGCAATAATAAGCATAGAGACAAGCAGGTGATGGACCCTGCACCAGAAAAGTTACACACTGCACCTTTAAGTACAGTACATTACTACTTTTACTTTGTTATGTTCCACCACTGATGCTGTACCACTTACACAGACCGACAGCTGCATGTCCACTCTGGCTCATCGTGTCTTGTGAGAAAGTTAGCAGATTTGTACGCAGCAGCTCAAATTCACCAACTCTGAAATCAACCTCCATTTGAGACAGCCCAAATGTATACTAATTATGGTGCGGACGGCATTCGAGAAGCCTCCGTATGCTTTTGTTTAGTTCGGATTGATGTTTGTCGCACTGATGCAAATAAATTGGGTCTTCTTTTCACGAGGCAGAGGAGCTGACTGCGGACCGCCTGACAGCTGCAAATTTGTGTTGAAACTATCTATTCTCCGAAGAACGGCGCCTGCACACACTAAAACAGTTGTTCCCCGTCCAAAAATACTTCACCTTTATCTTAATCAGGTACGGCACAGTCCTTGGCAGAAGGAAGTACAGCCAGGCAATTGTATTTTAACAAGCTGTGTGTGTGTGTGTGTGTGTGTGTGTGTGTTCTTCTACTTTTGCTAAGATTAGGGAATAGGGGAGATTTTCTTAGCACAAATAGGTCAATGTAATGGATTTGTTAAAAAGTAATTAAATTATAGATATATTATGATCAAGATTATGAGAGTTAAAGGTGCACTGTGTAACTTTTCTGGCGGCGGGACCGTCAAATGCTTTTTCCTCCATGGAGATGTTATTGCTTTGTCTGGAATGTTTCACAGTATGGCATTAAACCTTTCTATCTTCATGGAGACCAAGCCAGACCAAATTACAGGTCAGATCTGTGGAGAGGCGACCTCGCTCACAGTCAGAATGCCTGTTTTTCTATTATTTTTGGGCTGTAAAATCACCTGTAATTGAATAAATGTAAGGTACAAATGTTTAATGTCATATTGTGGAACATTCTAAGCAGAGCAGTGGCATATCCATAGAAACAAGCAGGTGATGGACCCACAGCCAAAAGATTTTACTTTAAAAAAAACACAAAGCACACTGCAAGGTTATTATAGTTAATGAAAACGAACGAAAAAAACGGCAGCTAAAATTGAAGCAGTGTTTATTAACCGAAATGAATAAAAACGACAATATAAAGGAAAAAAATGATAACTAACTGAAACTGCATTGTGTGTTAACAAAACTAACTACAACTAACTGGAATTATAGATAAATCGCTCTTTGTTTTCGTGTTTGTCAATTTATTTGCAAGCCTTTTTTGGAGTTGGTAAGTGTGGAAGTTTTGGTGTGTATTTTTATTTGTTTTTGCACTTAAGGCTGCAGCTTGTGGACTGCTTTGGTTGTTGTGGGGGTAAACCTGAATAAATGTTTTAAAATTGTATTTGTTTGTTGTAAGTTTGATAACACAATACTTTCTTTTTGATCCTGCACTTGACAAATAACCCAAAGTATAACCCAAAAACTAATAAAAACTAAACTAAAACTGAGCAGTTAGGAAAAAACGAAAACTAACTAAAACTATCAGAGCCACTATAAAACCTAAACCTAATCTATAATGAAAAATCCAAAACTATTATAACCTTGGTACACTGGGCCAAAACTCCTCTAATGTACACAAAATTATTATAGTTATTATATTATTATTATGGTAAAAGGAGAAATTCAGTTTGTCAACTGGACAAAGTTTATTTGGTCGAAGACGTTTCGCAGCACATCCAAGCTACTTCATCAGTTCTGGTTAAAGTGCTGATAGGCACTGCTTATATCAAGCTGCAGGGAGGAGTTAACTACAATGAAATTACTCTGAAACTATCCCACCTCTTTGTTTTTCAGTTTCTGTCTGAGGTCTTGTTTAGCATACCCATTCAATACCATAATGGGTGTTTTCATACCTCTGGACCTGTCTTGCCTAGCCCTATTGTTTTCTTTGTTTGTTTTGATTTAGGTTTGAGAATGGAATTATAGATGGGAGAGAGATTGTGTCTGACCCCTCCATTCCTGTTCAAGGAAGGATTCTCTTTCTTGACAAAAATAGCCTCTTTAAAGGAGAAGTAATGTTTTTTTTTTTACAATCTGAGCCTTATTTCGGTAATAAAACAAGTTGTTTTACTCACCCATAGCACTTTGGTGTCATTTGGAGCAGTTTCGTAGATGTTGTGGTGTAGCGGTATCCGTTAACGTGAGTGCTCGGGGCATAGCTTTGCGGTCTCCAAATAACACAAACTTTAGCACTTTTCAAATCACAGAAGATCGCTGTGTCAGCGTAGACTTTAAGTGGATTCCAAAGCGGCCTGAAACCCGATATCCAGCTATAGTTTCATCTGATGACGTCATCAGGGAGGACAAGCGCGCATGCGTGAACTCAGCTGTTTAGCAGGTAAACACCGCTAGTCCGAAAGAAGCTAACACCGCTCTGAACTTTACTTTTCTGTTGCGAGACATGGCTGAAGATTCGGACTTTGAGACTGAAGAGGACTTATTTGAGTATGATGGCCGTCCCTACCTTTTTGAGCCTGAGTTTACGGAGGAAGAGATATTAGAAAAAAGGAAGCGAAGAGAGCTTGAGGAGCAGTGCACAAGAGAACAGAAAGAGACGGCCCATCTACAAAAAGACAGTACCTTGTGGTGTTTATGTGGACATTGTATGTCAATGGCAACAGAGGAAGAATGCCTTTGCTGTGTCGAGTGGGATTTGCGGCCAGGAGATGAACGTCTGGGTGATGATAACAGAAATCTGTGTCTGTCAGCTGTGGAGGATATTCATGCCATGATGAACCGTGGTGTAATAGAAACATTTTTTCGCGTTCCGAAGTTGAATTGGAGGAGCAAGCCAAAGCCTGCGGGACCAAACGGGCAACTTTCAGTTGAATGAGTAGCCAACACACAATTATTTGTTTGCATTGAATTGGTTTGTTATGCCTATATATAGTCATATTTTGATAATACTAACTGTGAGTACTGCAAACACGAGGGTCCAGACGTCTTACAGCTTTCCCTGTCATGATTGGGTCCATTCTCAAAGCAAGTAGCCACATTTTCAATAAGTCACGATTCTGATGCGGAGGCCTGTGAAAGCTCAACTTCGTCCAAGATGTCATTTTGTTTTTGCAACCAGGATAAATGCATGTTCGCACCATTTTCTCAAGCGGAGATGTTTTCGTTTTGTTGAAAAAATGTTTAAAATCTGTAAATTGTGCCAAACGTCGATCAAATTTTCTTTAATGCGACGTCAACAATATGGAACTTGGTGACTTTCTGATTTCTGTGATTGAAAAGTGTGTCTTATAAACAAGGTTATTGGGTTTTTTGGGCAAGACATTTAGTCCTCAGTTACATTTACTTAAGTAAGTTTTTAAAGGCAATTTATTTTTGTGGGTACTTTTATAGCAGCATAATTTTACTCTTACTTGAGTAATATTTAGTTAAAAGAAAACGTACTCTTATTTGTGTACTGTAAGTAAGTCTACAAGTGATAAAAGATTTATGTTGACAATATGAAATGATTTGAACATTTGCGTTTTTCACTTTTGTGTCTATCTATTTGGAAATACCAAATTAGTACATTATCTCATGTTTTGTCATTTAAATTACATTATAAATCAGATGTTATGGCCAGGCTATCTTGCTTGAGTATTTATTTTGGTGGGGGAAAAATCGGCACAAGAATAAATGATGCACCTAACTGTACATTTTCAGTGCTAAGGAAAAGTATGTTTTACCTTGCTGTGGGGTGTCTGGGGGGTAAATATAGCGTTAAAAAGGATCTATTTGTTTTCAGTTTTTCAACATATTGTAGCTGAACATTTCTGTTCAGACCCGCAAAGTGATTCAGACTCTATTTCTCAGCTGAGACATATTTCCAGTGTCAGGAGAGCACAAACATCTGGGATACACATACATTTTTAGTTTCATAACCAGCTGGGTGCTTCTTCTCAATATTATTGCAATTTATCTGACACCATAAATACTGCAGCTTTAAAGGTCTTGTGAGCTTAAAGCCAAGGTTAAATGCTTTTACCTCATCAAAAAGATACCTGGAGTTGTGTTTTGTTTCACCTTGTGATGTCAAGTCGTGGTAGATTTCAAGTTAACAACTACCTTTAGTTCAACAGAGATAGGCAATTGAAATTATACACTAGAACAGGGGTGGAGACGCTGCTATGCTAAACTGCGCAGAAAAGAGGTGCAGAAAATTACCAATATTTTAATAGAAAATGTAAATATAATTAAGATATTTTAATAGAAAATCAGCCGAGGGCCAGATTAAAGGTCATGGGGGGCCGGATCAGGCCCCTGGGCCGCATGTTTGACACTCTTGCATTAGATAGCATGGTAGAGCACTTCCTGTATTACCACATGACATCACAAGGTGGAACACAGTGTTTTCTGTTTGAGAGAAGAACTCAACCTAAATATCCTGTTAATCATGTGTAAATGAAGCAAAACACAACTCCAGGTGTGTGTTTGATGAGTATACAACACCATAACATAAGAAAATGGTGTAATATGAGCCCTTTAAATTGACATGATGAAGGACTCCGGTGTACTATATCCTTCATAAGGGAAGGTATTTTTTTGTAGAGATTTGTCCTTTTGACCCACAACACTGGAGCAATCAGCCAAAAGTAAAATGGTAAAATCTCTGCACAGAACCTGGGGAGCAATGTCAAGATTTTGAGCCAGGATCTTACTCAGGAGCAGCTTGAACGAATACAGAATAATCTCTCTGTATGTTTTATACAGTGTGGGGAAGTAACTTATGTATTCTGGTACAGTTAGTTTTACATTTGGTGAACTTTTTATCATGTTATAATGTTTTTGCGTCATCAAAACCATTCCTGGAGTTGTGTTTTGTTTCATTCAACCATGTTTGAGCAATCCTTTGTTATTCCTTTGTCTACATCTCCAAAACTCAAAATGCTCTTTTTCCCCTTTCAAATTCCAGGGATTAAATTATTCAAATGATTCTAGTGAATGTGTATGGAGTTTTGTTTAAGATAGCCACTCAAGCCTAAATACAGTATATGGAGTTTGTGTGTTAAACAAACTCCAGGTGTGTTTGTGATGAGGAAACATTATAACCTAGATCAGAAGATGAGGTAATGTGGGCCCTTTAAACCTTATGAACTCCACATAGAAAAGGAAGTGATGATGTTTAGCTGCAAAATGTAGACGTTATTAAACAACCCATATGTGCCCAGCAAAGGAAAAAATAGCCACAAGACGTCCTGGGGGTGTTTTGAGTTATTCACAGATTCTGAAAGTGTAGATTCTAAGCTATGCAGTAATGCAGAAATAATATGACCTCACGGAAGCTGAATTAGTATTTAAACATGTCCTAAAGTCTGTAGTGTCAAAGTTTAGAGGTACTTTACTCACCCCATAAGAAAGAGAAATGTGTTCCTGCAAACATCATCGGGGACACTTACGTTTTTGTCAGGGGCTTTCTCCTGGATGTGGCCACCTCCGATGTAACTACTGTTTGCCTCGTTGTCCGATTATTCGCGTATCCACTGTCTTTCGGCAGCTAAATAATCCTATCGCATTCTGTACATAAGCTCCGGAGAAACGGATGCGACCTGAACGTCTCCTGAAGAGAGAGCTCTCCTTCCTTCTCACGTAGCATTTACAGTCAAAGTTACGGATTTTCTCAATTTTCACTGTCCTTATCCTCTTGAAATGCAGCGTACATATTCACGAGGTTAACTCACAGCTGAAGAAAAAAAAAGAGCGCTAATCGCCATGTGAATGGCCAGTAGCGCAAGTATGGTAATTATGGTAATTTACACATGCCCCTATTCTTTTCCAAAAAAATAGCACATTTCACAGACAAAATGTATGCTTTTAACGCAACCAATGCTGTTATATGAAACATGGAGTGGCTTCTTCATGATCTCAACTAGCACATTCTGCAAAAAAATGAAAATCACAAATTTTGAAAACAAACAAACAAACAAAAAAAATCAACAAAACGTGATTTTCTCGTGTTCACCCCTCCCGAGTTGTGACCGGTTTTCAGGTGGCTGGTCACATATTTGTCTATTTTCTGATCTGTTATAATATTGTTTCCTCATCACAAACACGTAGACGGACTCATAATAAAAGGTTACTCAAACATGTGTGAATGAAACGAAACACAACTCCAGGTATGTTTTTGAGGAGGTTACATAATTATAACATGGAGGATATTTACGTATTCGGATTTCTGATAGCTGGACATCTGTTAATTGGCCTGGGATTGTCCATGATCTATCGCATAATTTGTAAACTGGCAGCTTGTAAAGAGTCCCCTAAGCTGTCTGCCGAAATTTCGAGCCATTGTGAAGGGGTTGGAGATCTTGTGAAAGGAGTACATCAGAAAGTGGGACAGGTTGAGGTCCTTTTGGAAGGATTTCAACCGAAGGAAACATCTCGACGTTTGGATATCATCACGGGGATGGTGACAGAACTGTGTAAAGCCAACGCAGCGCAGTCTGGGCGCCAAGAGGAACTAATGAGATCTCTCATGAATCTTCATGGCGATATGAAGATGGGGGTCTGGCACCCGAGCTCAGTCTAAATTATTTACCTGGGTCTCTAAAAATGTATTCTATTATTCTCTCCTGTGAAAATCGGTCCCAAAACAGTTATCTGTGTTTTGACTTAGCCTCCCTGCATAAACAAGGCCAAGGCCACAGAATGTGGTTTGTTATCTGGACTCTACATAAACATAGCACACACTCTTACACTGTCACTGGAAACAGAAACAATAGTAGAATTCCTGTCTTTAGAACGGTCTGATCTCTGCTCTCGGTTCAATCAACTTCATTGATTTCCAATCTGACCCCTTCCTTATGTAACCAACAAAAAAGATCACCTTATGTTATATCTCCAATTGTTTTTTCTGTCATTACATGTTGTTAAATTGTCACTGATTGTACTTGTATTGCATCTTTTCTGTTCTGCATCTCCCAGTCGGCGGCGCGCGCAAGTGCAGCGGCCCCTCCCCTAGCCCACTCTATCACTGTCCTGCCTGGTTAGTGGGGAAACGAAATTTCGAATTCATTCTATGTACATGTACATGATTGTTTTTCGACAATAAAGCAAACTATGACTATGACTATGGCTTAAAGCTCACAAGAGTCAGTTTTGAGTAATATAGCACCTTTAAAATAACATTTCCCTTCCAACACACTGCTTAGAACCTTCACAATCTTTTATTACAACTTTTAAAACTAGCTCAACTTTTGTGTTACCATCTGTTATAATTCCACTGGAGCTGCTCTGTGGATCTTCTGTGTCTGAAATTAATCTGGAGGTGTTTTGTGCTGTTTAAACACACTGATGCGTTTGGGTGCTTTGATCAATAATTACACGTACTCAAAGATTAATTGTATTTTTTCCATTGCAGTTATATCAGTGGAGCTGTTGCTGTGTGTGGGGCTCCTCTGAACTTCACAACACGGCAGCCATTTTGATGTGGTGAGCCTCTCCCAATTTCCAATTAACATCAAAATCTGGGAACACTCTTGGAATTTAAAGCAATAGATTTTTATGTCACGGCAATATAATGGCTTAATGTAGTACACTATGTAATTTTTTTGGCCGAAATATTCCAAAGTATTACATTAAAGAGCCTGTATTATGTATTTTGTTGTTGTTGTTGTTGTGTTATAATGTCGTTTCCTCATACCTGGAGTTGTGTTTTGTTTCATTTACACATGTTTAACACACAAACCCTGCATATTTAGGCAGCGTTAATCTCTCAAACGGTATCACCAGAATTTCATTTCATTTTTGAGCTGATCAAAAGACTGTCTGTGTTTATATTTATTTTATATTTACTATTTTTAGAGGCCAGTGTGAGAAGTCATTTTATTCACAAACTAATAGCCATGGCTAAGATATGATCAACTGAAAGTGGGAGTGTACCCTTTCAAATAATCCAAAACAAAATGTTAAAATAAACTAGTATTACTCTGTCTGTGCTGATTTTTGTGTTGGTTATAATATAATATATAAAATCAGAAGGATTAAGACATTAATCCGGAGCTGACTCTATCATGAACGTCACATCACTACCGCCCACGTGACGTCCGCTCTCTTTTCTGGAACCAAGACCAAGAAACAACTGTCGATTTACAGCATGGTTCTCATCCAAGCACTCATCTGGCAGGTGATAGTTGACTTAAATTGTGGTTATCATCCCCAAAATGTAACTTTTTTTCTTTTTAAGCACACAGATATCTGCTTTTACAATATCCTGCATGGAGTTGAGTGTGTTGTAGGAGAAATAAGTCAGATTAGAAACATCTTTGCTTGTTTGTACTTTTCTGTGTTTACATAATCTTTCATATTCGGTCAAAGTATGAGATGTGGAGTACAAAAAATAAGGTCAGACAGTTGATTCTTGGGCCACGCTGGTACAGAAAAGTAGGACCAGTCTCACACCAATTAATAAAACCAATGTGTCAGACTCTCCACAACTTGGTTCTTTTACAAATTCCACAGGTATTTGAGTGCATGTGTTTCCTGCTGCTTTTCTATCAAAGACTAATGCTAACTTTGATCTGCACTTGAAGTAAGGCCTGCCTCCTTTGTTATACACAGAATGATTTCCTTTTTTCTGGATCTAGCCCATGGCAACATGCTCACTGCAATTACTCCTCAGTGTTGATGTAACATTACATTTGTTCTGCCATGATGGATACTGTAACACCACAGCAAAGGAATTATAGAGGGGGAATACAGCTTTAATGCACAATCATGTAATGCATTAGTTCCATAGTGCTTTTCCAGTTAAATTGCTTTTACAAATGCTTTGCATTATTCATTCATAAAGATCCTTCTACTGTAGCGACTGCTGCCCTGCGTCACATACATGAACATTCACACAGACAGTCGGTCCCTCTTTTCTGAATCACTTCAATCAATCAAACAATATTTATAAGGCGCTTTTCATACAAAATTGTAACACAAAGCGCCTTACAGTGGTCAAGGATTAGAATATTGACCTTTACTGATCTCGCACAGGAGAAGTTGTTTCTATATTTGACCCGGGGACCATCCCCATGATTTTGTTTTGTTATTTAGGCTTGGTCAGGCCCTAAGCTGGAGGATTTTACCTATGGCGCATGTTTAGGTTGAGGAAAAATAAAAACTAAAACACAACTCTGCCCACACCAGTCCATATTTCCCACAATCAGGTAATAATTTAGCTCCATAAAATGCTTTTTTATAAAAGAAAAATAAATATTTATATAACTGTACACTGTATCTATGCAGCATAAAAAGGGGCCCGGTTTGAAGGGAAAACTCCATATTTAGAATCAGGGCTTGGATGGTCTTGCAAGTAGACTACTAACCCGGCCTATGCAGGTTTAGCATGTGAGATCAAATGAGCTCAGGCATCGTTAAAGCCAGCAATAATTACAGTGCTTTACCACTTTTAGTAGCTATGTTTGTATGTGCTGTGGTGGAGCACAATCACTCCAGCAGGTGGTGAAAACTTCCCAGCACATTATCAGGACTCTCATTGCCCCTGAGGACATCCAGAGCAAGCTCTCTGCACAGAGACCTGCCCACAGACTACTCGCCCCCTGCCTTCAGGCAGGCATTAGGGGCCTTCAGACTAGAAGCAGCAGATTGAGTGATAGTTTCTTTCCCACGGCTGTCATACTCTTAAATTTGCACGTTAAATAATGCACTTCAAAATGCACTACTGTTAATGTCATCTAAATGTAATGTAAAATGCAGTATACTAGTTCATATGTACATAATATCAACATAATATTCCTGTTAGTACTTGCTTGCTCTGTGGTTAGACACTAAACTCCATTTGAGGTTAATGTCCCCTCTGCCCATCCCTCAATACCACAGGGGCATCTCATTAGGGATGCACCACAGTGCTGCACCCAGGGACCCATAGCTTTGCTATGGTGCAAGAAACCCACCCAGATACAGGGAGAACATGCAAAGTCCACAGAGAAAGGCCTAGGCGACCCGGGAATCAACCGGGGACTTTCTTGCTGTGAAGTCTGAATGCTAACCACTCAGCCACTGTGCTGCATTTCAATGCACTGTAGGCCTACTTGTACAAATATAAAGTTAAATATAACGTAATCTTTTTCTATAGGCTACAACCTGTTTGGAAAATAGGAAATAAAGCCTATTTAGAGTAGTAAATAAAGAAAGTTGGCTTAATTAGGTTGGTAATCAGTATCATATATGGTATTCTTATGAAATATTATTTAGGACAGTGGTTTCCCCCGGGCCTCAATTTCGTTTTGAGCGGAGTGCGCTGTGAAAATATTGTCTGACTGGCGCAAAAACGGTTGGGGACGCTGATTTTAAACCTACATCAAGAGAGTTTAGAGTCTATAGAGCTAGATCTGAAGATCCATGCATGTTCATAGGCTTAATACTGTGCATTAGTCCTTTAACTGGTATATTGTTATTGACATCCAGATAGGCCCCACCCAGCACCCCCCACTGTCCATCAACGGTGCTGCTGTAGAGAGGGTGAGCAGCACCAAATTCCTGGGGGTGCACATCAGTGAGGACCTCTCCTGCGGACAAATTGCACATTGCACACTGCACATTGCACATTTTTTGACATCTGTAAATAGGTATTTATTTGTTCTGTTGCACTGCTTTCAGATTTTAGATCTTAGATTTTAGTTTTTAGACTTAGATTTTTGTCTTGGATAGTTTTTGTTTTGTCTTTATATTGTATTTTGTACACTGTCTTTTTTGCACTACCTGGCCAGAGAAACAAAATGTCCATTCACTGTATGTTGAACACATATGGCAGAATTGACAATAAAGCTGATCTTTGATCCTTGATCTTTGATCTAAAAGAGGGAGAGTCAGCACGATTTGATTTCATAAACTAATTTGACTGTAGATACATCACATTAGACCATCTCCATTTGCCTAAAGTGCATCCTGCTCAGCGCCTGTTTTAAAAGTTACAGTTTTGAACTCCTCCTCTCACGGCCCGTGTCCAGCTGCCAGACACTAAAGGCTAAAGAGGCTGGTCCTGTCACGATACAGCAGTCCGAGCCACACACACGTGGTCATCCCAGGGGTATTTAAAGCCGGCAAAGGGCACATGCTGCCCCGGTTCACCCGTGCCACCTCCAGAGCCAAACAGCGGGCATCACACAGCGCCAAACCGAACACCAGCACCGACAGCGCCAGCAGCAGCAGCAGCAGCAGCGCTCGATTACTCCGGTCTGAGGGAACTATGGCAGGGGCTGACGAGGATGCAGTTGCACCCCCCGGGTTCCAAAGTCTTGCCCAAATGGACCCCTACCTAAAACCCTACGAGAAGGACTTCAAGCGCAGGTAAAACACTGCGAACACCGCGGTTTATTGCAAAAGTCACGCCAAAACGAGCCCGGGCTACAGCTACATGCTAAAGCTAAGCCGTGGCTAGCTCGCTGACATCACTGATATGAAATTATAGCGGTATTTTGTTTCAAACTTCGGGTCACCTTGGGTTCACGTTTGACATTTGGAGTGAGGGGAGGTGGTGTACGCCCCCTGACCGGGTTTCAGGGGAAGTCTGCGGGGATAAGTTGGCAGTTCTCCCGCTGACGTATGAATGAGCCGCTAACTCAGTAAACAACCGGAGAGCTGCACGTGTTTACTGTACTTACTTCGTGTTTATTCGGTATTTCGTGTACTTCGTGTTTGTTCGGTACTTCGTGTTTGTTCGTGTGCGTGACGTGACGTGCGGGTTACGTACAGGGGCACAGGCTCGCGTCAGGTGGAGGTTGTGGTCAAAGTTCTGTTGTATTTGTGCTATCCGGTATTTTTTCCAATACTGTGAACCTACTGAATACTACACGCAGTTCTGGATACTTTATAGTACTTGACATATGCATAAGAAGTGAATAAATGGGTCACTACTTGGTGCTTTAGGGGGGTGGACCAGTAGTCTAGTTCCAAAAGCAGAGGTGCACTGTCACAACATTGTTTACACTTAGACAAACTTTACTGATCCACAATTGTGTGGAAATTGTTTGGGTACAGTAGCTCACTCATCATATATAATATCTAACGGAGGATAACAAAAAATAAATGGAATAGCAAATACCGGCTGGTTAGCTCAACTACCGGCTGGTTAGCTCAACTGGTAAGTCATGGACTTTCCCCCTGGAGGTTGTAGGTTCAAACCCCCCCCGGGCAATGAGCTAACCAGTGTGGGTCCTTGGGCAAGACCCTTCACGGTACTGCCCCCCGGGCGCCGAAAAAGATGGCTGCTCACTGCTCCTGAAAAAGGATGGGTCAAATGCAGAAGTCAAATTTCTCCCGTGTGTCACTGTGTGTCATTGTGTGTGAGACCAATAAAGGCTAAAAGCCCAAGCTTAATCTTAAATAAGAGCAATAGACCAGTGTCAAATGAGACAGTTGTAATTATAAAAATAAAAAAGATGAATGTATATGTACATGTACAAATCAGAATAAAATAGAAAAATAAGTAATAAAATACAATATCAAATAACATGTCTATATCACAGCTATGTCACAGCTATATACAGTTGTAGGAAGTATTACCTATTACATAAGGGTAAGTTGTTGTATGGATATATCAATATACAGTTTAAAATATGAGTTTTTCAATACTCTCCTTGTTACTTATTCTATTATTACTTATTTTATTATTATTATTAGGCCTGAGCGCTAAAGCGTAGGGCCTATTGTAACTGTTCTGCAGTGCGCAAAACAAAGTGCGAAGCGCTTTGTTTTGCGTACCCAGCAGAGCGCAAAGCGCTCTCCCCTTTTTAAGCACCTAGCACTCATGTCAACGACTGGTGCCCACTGACATGGCACGGTGGCATTGCCCGTGGCAGCGATAGCGGCCAAATTGTAATTGTTCACCCCAAAACATTGTCGGCCCGCGTAAGTTGAGACACTGCGCGAAGCGCTCTCCTGTTTCCAAGCATAGTGGCACTCATGTCAGTGACTTGTGCCCGCTGACATGGCACGGTGGCACCGCCCGTGGCTGCAAAATTGTAATCGTTTTGTGGGCGCACATGACATCATGCATGCAGCGAAGCGCTCTGCCTTTTCCAAACATATTGGCATTCATGTCAGTGACTTGTGCCAGCTAACATGGCATGGTGGCACCGCCCGTGCCCACTATGGCGGCAAAATTGTAATCATTTTGTGGGCACACATGACATCGTTCACTGCGTGCACAATGTCATGTGTGCCCACAAAACCAGAGCGCGAAGCGCTCTCCCTTTTCCAAACACTCAATGCCACACTTATAGTGACACTCATAGCATCCAATAGCACAGACTGGCACTGCCCATTGCCGCGAAAGCGGCATAATTGTAATTTTTAACCATCGTAAACGCCAAAAATGTGTATTGGGAAAGTGAGTAATCGATGAGGTCAATGATGAGCACAACGCCCAAAAATATATTATGCGGTTGCTAGGCGACCAACAGGAAGTCGGCCATATTGACCAGAGCACGCAATCCGGGCGCATTTTCTTGTCCTTGTATTTTAACGAACTCCTCCTAGGGTTTTTGACCCAGACTCACCAGAATCGTGCTGTATCATCTAGACAAGTGGGACATTAAAAGTTATTAAAAGCGTTCTAAAAGAGTGAACGGTGTTTCCGTGACAACACCACAAATTTCAGGTGCGTTTTTGCGGCTCGCCATCAAACTTCGACGAGCGATAATTCGCGCATACTTTGGCCGATTTCACTCAAGTTATAATCGTTGGTGGACACCCCGGACCTGAACAAATTGATATAAGAAAATCTGAAATGGGTGCTATAGCGCCACCTAGGTAGATTGCATGGAAGCGCAAAATTTTACTTTATCATAGACATACCAAATTTGGTACACACATTCGTGACGGGGTCTTGATAAAAAAACTCAATGACGCCAACACGCCATGTCCCATCGTGTTGCCATGGCAACAGGCCAAACATCCGTCCTCGCCAATGGGACGCCAGGCAAAAACTTTGTCGTAGCCAAACCAAATTTGGTACACAGATGCATCATGGGAAGAGGAACAAAAAAGTATATTACATCGTTGCTAGGCAACCAACCAGCCATATTGGATAGACCATGTGACCTGGTGGCGAAGGCGGAATTTCCTGTCAAACTTCGATGAGTGATAATTCGCACATACTTTGGCCGATTTCAGTCAAACTTAAATCGTGGGTGGACACGCTGGCCCTAAACAGATTGATATAAGAAAATCTAAAATGGCCATAATGGCGCCCCCTAGGGAGATTGCATGGAACAGAAAAAAATTACTTTGCCGTGGACACACCAAATTTGGACCACACATTCGGGACATGGTCTCGATCAAAAAACACAGTGACACCCCCACTCCATCTCGCATCATGTTACCATGGTAACAGGTCAAACATCTGTCCCCACCATTAGGATGCCCGGCAAAAACTATGATGTAGCCACACCTAATTTTCTACATAGATGCATCATGGGAATAGGAACAAAAAAGTATATTACACCATTGCTAGGCAACCAACTAGCCATATTTGATAGACCATGTGACCTGGTGGCAAAGGCGTCATTTCCTGTCAAACTTCGACAAGTGATAATTCACGCATACTTTGGCTGATTTCACTCAAACTTTAATCGTTGGTTGACACCCTGGCCTTGAACAGATTAATATAAGAAAATCTTAAATGGGTGCTATAGCGCCACCTAGGGAGATTGTGTGGTACAGAAAAATTTTACTTTGTCGTAGACATACCAAATTTGGTACACACATTCATGACAGGGTCTCGATCAAAAAACTCAATGACACCCCCACACCATCTCCCATCGTGTTGCCATGGCAACAGGCCAAACATCTGTCCTCGCCAATGGGACGCCAGGCAAAAACTTTGTCATAGTCAAACCAAATTTGGTACACAGATGCTTCATGGGAAGAGGAACAAAAAAGTACATTACGCCATTGCTAGGCAACCAACCAGCCTTATAGGATAGACCATGTGACCTGGTGGTGACGGCGCTGCTTCCTGTCAAACTTGGACGAGTGATGATGTGCTAATAGTTTGGCCGATTTCACTCGACCTTTTTTTTTGGTGTACACCCTGGCCCTGAACAGATTGACATTAAAAAATCTTTTTACAAAAATTGTATAATGAAATGTTGGATTCTGGAGCAAGGTTTCACTCGTTTTTTGATGCAGAGCAGGGTTATTGTGCAATTACAGTTGACTCATTCTAATTTAAACTCTTAAAATGAGATCACTTATCTGTACAAATGTAACTGAAGGCAGTTTACAATTTCTTCAATCACATGATATGATCAAAATAAAATTAAACAGCTCCCCTGTCACTGCTCTGAACTAAATTAACATTTATTAAATCGTCTATGCTAAAAAACTTATTAAACTTATTAGATTTAATATTTTAGCCTTATTGCCCAGTCCAAGTCCAGTCCCATCATAAAGCATTCAAATGAGCAAAATTAAACACATTTTAGGGTAAAAATATTGTATCAATTAAATGTTTTGTTTTGATTTTTGTCAAATTTTTAATCCTTCTCAAGTCCTCTGCTTGTTCTGACTTGCACCTCATTGCAATTGTTTAAATCCACTGGACACTGACTCTGAAATGAGTGTAAATGGCATATAAGAATGTTGTTACAGGAATGAGGTATCCGTTTGATTTTGATCGCCATATTGCCTAGCCCCAGTCACAGGTAGTTACTTTGGGGTCCCAACATCACAAATTTGAGATCCCTTGTTATAAACTACATAATAAGGATTGGACCTCTTTATTTTTCCCCACTCTGTTATTTTGTTTTTATTTTGAGTTTTAGTTTTTGTGACTACTATGCACCGCTGTCACGTCAGACGCAGGTGTATGTTATGTGAATGAATGGGCTCATGGCCAAACAAAATGTACCTGTCGGTGTGATGAATAAAGCAATCTTGAACCTTAAACTACAGGGAAATTACAATGGCGATCCCCTATCAGATAAAATTATTTTTGAGAATGACCTTAAATTGATAAATGGCCTACATTAATATCAGATGATGACTATGCCCAGGCAGCCATGAATTCATGGGAGAGTTTGTGAAGAGTTTAGGTGACATGATCAGTATATTTGGTTACTATAATACATTTTGCCTACCACTATTCAGCAGTTGTTTTGCAATGCTTTTTCTATTTGGTGTAACTGTCCTGTATTGCTTCATACTTGCAACATATGCAGATTACAGTCTATTGCTCGACCTGTATTGACCGGTGCTCTGATAGGTGCTAATGGGGCTGTTGCAATACACTCTGCCACAATGCATGAGATCACATGTGACAATATCGTGCAGGAGTCCCATGTGGAAGTCAGAGATGAGCAGTAAAATGGGGTCCTTTAACAGCTACGGGGTGTGCAAAAATGTTGACATATCAAGCTATCGTATCGTTTACTGTGATGATACAGCAGCCCATGATATTGACACTATCGATATATCAAATAGTAAAATATACCAAAAGTATATTTTACTAAATAATTTTGTTTTAGCGCTGCAGTTTTGTTACTTGTTTAGAGGAAAGAAACTTGTTATATCATTATCAAAAATAATATTTTATACCCGTATTGCCCAGCCTTAAATTGTTACATCTTCTATTCTACTTATATTCTTAATTGCCTTTTTTAAATTGTATGTACACAAGTCTTTAAAGGTGCAATGCGCAACTTTTCTATTGGACGTTCCAGCCACCTGCTCGTCTCCATGGAGATGTTATTGCTTTGCCTGGGATGTTCTGTGGTACATTAAACATATCCATCTAGCATACATTCATTACGGGTGTTTCTATTGCTCAGAAATAGAATAATTCCTTCAGTGAACAGGGGCGACTCTCCATAGATCCGAACCTGCTTGTCTCCCTCGTGTTGGATAGGTTTGATCTGTACTATGGAACATTCTAGACAAAGCAGTAATATTTCCATGGAAACGAGAAGGTGGCTGACCCTCCACAAGAAAGTTGCGCACCTTTTAATTTGGTGGCAGATTTGAATGCTATTGACTGCTTTGTTTGATCCCTCTGACTCCTTGCCCTGTGCTTGTGTTCTATTACAGGCCATGACTCAGCGCTCTTTCATATAGTGTAAATGCATAAGAACATTTTGCATTATATCTGACCTTGTCTGTAGCATCGCGTCATCCAGAACAGAGGTGTATTTTAGGTAAGAGGACTGACCTTGTGTCCTGGCCTGACTTTGCACAATACCCACTGAAGGTAAACATGCTACTGGATTACACCACCCCGAGCTCCGTTTGATCTACTCCACAAATCAGTTTTAGTCAAGAGGTTGTGGAGGCCATGGGAGAAGGCAAAATATTATTGTAGAAAGGTTCAACTTTGTGCATTAGATGTTGCAAATTATAATTGTTTTAGCTGCACAAAATCGATGCAAGCCTCATTAGGGGTGTTCATAATTGTTTACGCGCCGTTTTAGGCTTGATTGCTTTAAATTTCAACCTACAATTTATGAGCCAGTCTCTAATAGGGTTGTGCAAAATTGGATGCTAATCGATACTAAAACTTGAAATATTACCAAAAAGGTCACATTTGCAGAAGGGGAATGAACCTTTCCTGAATGGCTTTAGAATAATCTTGAGCTGTATCAGGACAAATATAAGACACATAGAGTATATGGACCAATATGGAACCTACAGGACCACTGAGGGATTGCACAGATGTAAGACCACATGGTAAATCACATTCTATTGTCTACAGAGTGTTTTTAATTACTATATCATGATGGGATCTCAAATTTATTGTAGTTAATAATGGTTATTTTTTCATTATTGACCAAGATTTTCTGTTTTGATTAAATAATAATAGAGTGGTTAGTTTGCTGTATTTAATTTAATTTATTTTTTTTAATACAGAGGGTTATCTCGAGCCAGGCTCAAACTCAGCCTGCTATCAGATAAGTTTATCATTTTATTTATTTTAGTAACACAAAGGAGCTCACCTATCATTTTGAACAAAATTCAATTTCTCTCACCTCCGATCAAGTTTAGTGCTTCGTAGGGTTGTAGTCGACTAAAGTAATTCTTGGTTGACTAAAAAGATGTCAATCAATTAGTCAAAAAACTATTTATGCCGAATAAATTCTAAGAAACGGTGTCTTTTATAGGATGAAATAGTATGATGAAGAGTTGGAAGTGAATCGTGAGTTTAATCTGCTAACTCTCTACATACCTTGCTGTTTTTGTCCCATATATCACATTATGATATATCCCATTAAATGTGATATATCATATTTAATGTAATATATCACATTAAATGTGATATATTACGGAAAATGGGTTCTTGTGAGCTTTTAGCCATGCTATAATGTTACCTCCTCAAAAACATCCGTAGTTGTGTTTTGTTTTATTCATGCATTTGAGAAATCCTGGATTATTAGTCTGCATCAGCAAAGCTCCTTAAGACCCCATCCCCATGTGTTTACATTTTGACTGGACAAAAAAGGGTTGAACGCTGGCGAGTTAACATTTTGAGAAGCTGTAGTTCCAAAAAGCAGCGTAAAAATGACCGCAAAAGTACTCAGTTAAAAAAATATAAAAAATGAAAATGCCAAAACTGAACTTAACGCCACAATTTATTTATTATAATTTATATCAAAATCTTGATCTTGTGTCTAGTAGAGTTGGGCGGTATCCAAATTTTGATACCGTTAAACCGTCTCCACATTTTCCCGGGGTATACGGTATTACCGTTGCTAAGGCTAAAAAAACAAAAAAAAAAAAACCACAACACTTCGTAGCACTACCGTGGAGTCGCCTCGCCAAATGGCAACTTGCACCTATACCGTTCAGAAACAGAATAGCAAGCATTACATAGGCCTAATGATACTGAAAACATAACAAAACATGTACAAAATTAGTAACTTTTATTAACAAATGTTTAAAGTGCAAATACAGCAGCCAACCGACGGAACGAAATATCAAATTGTCTGTGGGCTAAAGCTAACAAACCAACAGGAATCAAATAAATAAAATACTTGATCTTATCAAATAAGAAAATCTGAACAATAAATAACAAGACATAACCGAAAATGTGCATATATAACCCTGTCCTGAGAACGCAGTGGAAAATACTGCTCGTTTGTATATTTTTAAAATCTATTAACATGAATCAAATAAATTAAACGTACAACTATACAACATCCCGAACCGTTTTCGTCCGTCAGAAAAAGCTACTCCTTATTGAAAATAAAAATATTAAGCTATTGAATGCAAAACCAGCATGTTCACTTTTTCCGGCTTGAGTAGAGCACGTTGTGGATTGACAACTTTGCCCGCGGTGCTGAAGACCCGTTCCGATGGAGAGCACAGAGCAACCCTCGTTCCACCAAAGAAGGGGGTCTTCATCTCCCAGAATAACAGCCTCGTGTGGAAGTTGCATTTGAAATAAGAAACCCGAAAACTTCTCACACTCTCCCTTGTCATTTGGCCGAAATCCGAAATGCTGCCAAATTGCAGACGTTGTGTTTTACTTTGGGACCAACTCAGCGCGGCCTGCCATGTTGTCTTGTTTTTATCCTCCTCCTTCTGAGCGGTAATGTCACGTGACATTACGTGTCACGACGCAACATCCAGGAACTTCATTGAACGTCATCTCTCCGATAGTAATATTAGTTTTAAACTGTAATAGTATTAAATTAACAAACACAACCACACATACATAAGTGCTGAACAAACACTCTTTATTTAGGCATTAAATTAATTATAGTTAATATTATATTAGGGCAAGATTTTTTTTTTAATGACGGTAATGAATCTGATACCGTTGCTATTTTTAGATACCGCAGTATACCGTATTACCGCCCAACCCTAGTGTCTAGTCTTGTGAAAATTCTGCCTCATCCCACCCCTACTGCTCGCTCGTGTGATTCTATCCATGGAAGATTTCCTGACTCTTTGTTTACGAATATGAATATTGCAACGTAAAATGGTAAAACATTAAACAAAGTATAACATTGATCAGCGGGTTTCATAGACTGTAGCTATATATAGAAACTTCTCTATATAACAAGACAAAATGAATTTTCTAAACAAAAACACAAGCACAGTACCACCTTTTCTTTAAAGAGGTTGAACAGAATAATGCTCAGATGTTAATTCAGACTACATAAGTTAACAATAATATGAAGTGAGTGTAAAAACTAAAGACGTCTTCTGACTATCTCATACTCTATAAACTCTTTTAGTATTTATCACTAAAATCAGAATCCACCGCTCTTGTTTCTTGTCCCACCCAGTCTGAAACATGCAGTCTTCTGTCACACACGTCTCTGAGCTGACAGTGATTATTGTAGACTCACTCAACCAGCAATCATTTTCCAGTTTCCACTTTTTGTATCGTACAACTCAAGCTTGACATGATTGGAATTGTCAGAAAACACTAATTATAATTTTCACACTCCATTATCTTGGGCTGATATAATTCTTATATTTTTTTATTAAAATGACAAGGTGAAACTGATTTTACAGACCGCTAGCCAAAGTTAAATCAACTGTGATTTTTGGATAAACGGTAATTTGAGCATTTGACATTTTTAATGTTTTGCAAGTTTCATGTATACATTTTCCTAACTGCATTATATTTTATTTATAATATTATATGATTTCGCAATATTGTATAATGCAATATGTGTATCACAAAATTATCTGATCTCCAATAATTGTATATATTAATCAAAAAGTGCATATCATGTCATTACACTACAAAGAATGCACAGGGAACACAGCTAGACCAGATGAGCACAGATACACAGAGCCTGCAGAGACATGGATAAAACTGAGTTATCAAGAAAAGATATAGACCATGTGTAGCAAATTTAAAATCTAAAATATCATAATATAAACAGTCCATGTTAGGCCATTTTCTATGTTATAATCTTGTTTCCTCATCAAAAACATATCTGGAGTTGTTTTGTTTCATTCACACACGTTTGACTAAACCAGCATTATTAGTCTGTCTGCATCTCCCAAGCTCAAAAAGTTCTTTTCCACCTTGTGATGTCATGAAGCGGTAGTTTTGCCTTTATTTCAGTAGAGACTGGCAATTCCAGGGCTGAAATTATCCAAATGATTGTTGTGAAGGTGTATGGAGCACTTCCTTAGCGTTGTTTCAATGTCATCGTCCATCGTGATAGATGACCCATCGTGATGCCACGCCCCCCGCACAAGCACACATCACTCTTTAGTTTTCTCTGTGTTCCTCATTTTGTTTGCCTCCCATTACTCAGCAGACCAGTGTCTATCTCATGTGCTCTCCATCCCATAGCAGACCCGCTGACCGCTGCTCTCCCACTGGTCACACCCGCTCCTGCCTGTCCTGGCAGTCTGCCACCGCGTCTCTCACCTGAGGTTCGAGTGCCCACCGCTGCTACTGCAGACCGCGCTTTCTCATCTCACCAGGTTCCCACACATGTGGATGTCTTGCAGATTATTGTAATATAAATGTTTATGATTTTCCTGCTTTGCGCACAGACATGGATTAAACCTTAACACACAGGGAGGGTGACTGCACAACCTGCATTTGCTTTGCACAAGTGACTGATGTGCACCATGAGCGCACAGCAGGATGCGCAGGTGTGTGTACAGAGCAGTGCTCATGTGCAGTATACGTCTCTTGAGCCAGTGAACTACTGACCACTGCTGCCAAGAGAGTAGCACATACGAGACCTGCGTCTGCTCCGCTGTCACAACCCCGAGCTGTCAGTGAATGTCTGAATGATGATCTGAGTCCAGTGTCGGCTCTGTGCAGTTTTCTACGGTTCTGATGGTAGCCTGCCTCCTGGCGACTAACTTTATAAACTAACCAAAGGGGCACAATGGGAATAATTTGGTCACGAAATTAAATGGAGCTGATGACAGAAAGGGTACAAGAATGTGAGGAAATCTGATGTCACAGCATTAGAACCGCAGACAGGATAAGAAAACACACTTTAGGACAGCTCTAAATGGCCTCATGTGGATGAGCAGCTTTTGTACAGGTCCAGATCGAACTATAGAGCAGTGCTTAGCCGACACAGAAAACGGGTGAGGGGCTGTGCTCTGCATCCGGACAGCACATGAACAACCCGCATGGCACATGTTATGAATGTTAAGCATTTTATCATCCTAATATATTTCTAAATAAAAGAAGTCTTGAGTATGTTGCACATTGTTTCTCAGTGGACTAACTTTTTACGATTCTGGCAGTTACTGGATGTGCCACACCACGCCCTCAGTCCGCTCCATTCCACCCACAATATCATCGTCCATCACGATGATTCACTGTAAACATAGTCATTGTCAAATTAAGGGGATATCACACAACCTTACTTCATGTATTTTCACTTGACACCCCAAAATGCAACAAACATTCCATTTTGGAGAAAAACTCCAGCCGAAGTATGCATGTTTTGCGTGTTAAAAACACAACTCCAGGTCTGTTTGTGATGAGGAAACATTATAACATAGATCAACAAATGGCGCACTATGGACCCTTTAACACTGCCATGTAAATACAGATTTTAGATACAAAGTTGAAAAAGCTGAGGCACTCAAAGTACAAAATGGCTTGCCCTGATGAAGGCCGAAGGGCTGAAACGTGTTGGTGTGATTTTTAACTTTTATCTGCCATGTGGTACTAAAGACTTTTAATTATTTTGTACTTTTTGAGTGACTCAGCTTTTTCATCTTTGTATTTGATACTGATCCCTACACTGAAGAGCACCAAAAGGGCAATTTTGCACAATCTCTATAGATCCAAGGAGCACTCCTGCCCCCTAAAGAAAGACGGATTTTAATTTGTCACACAAGTTCTACATCTTTTTTGACAACATGTAGTCTTGTTTTCCCTGTGTCTGCAGGCTCAGTGTGAAGCTCAGTTATGGCCCTCCTGCTTGTGTTGTGTGAGCCTCTCCTTCCCATCTGACACACAGCTCCACTCTGCAGTCCCCACTGAGTCACACGTGGAGATTACAAATCACATTCTGCATATAGATGTCCTCTGTGTGAAGGTTAATGCTGGATAAACCCCTGGTGTTACCTCCATATTCTAACATAAACACTGTTGGATGAGGAGCACAGGTGAGGAGTCTGTCTAGTCATGATGCAGTGGTGGAAGAAGCCAGGGCAGTAGACGGGGGGGACAAAGAGGTCTGTTTTTGGGGCCCAGAATTGGACCCTGTTCCTATTTATTAATATTAGAGGGGGGCCCATATGAGCCTTCTAGACCTGGGCCCCAAAATTCTGTCAGTGGGCCTGGAAGAAGTACTTGTTTTTGTGATTTAAGTAAAAGTGCAAAAAATACTAATTTAAAAGTAACACATGAAAAAAATCTTAAGTAAAAGTATTAAAGTACCTGTTTAAAAATGTACTTTAATACTTCTAATAAAGCTTCAACTGTAGAGATTTTCGTCAATATGATCATTCCTGTGACATGCCTAGAGATTTGTGCAAACTTTTGACTGGTAGCGTACGTGATTCGTGCTCTATTTTTTTTTTTTTTCTCTCTTCCATCTCCACTTATGAAGCACAGAGCCTCCCTTTCCTCAAGATGCCAATCCTGTGAGTCTGTAATTCGATAAAACAAAGGCATGCATTCAGTAAGCAGTAGTCCCATGTCTATTATTCTAGTGTAGGTCAGTCATAATAATTACTATATTGACTTATCATTCAATATATGAAAGCTGCGACAATATTTTTGGGGTCAGTGTTTATTCTGTGTACATTTTCTTTTAACTATTTGGACATTTTGTGTTATATTTTGACTATATGACACGATTTATTTGTTATTGCTTTGCCTGGAATATTCCATGATATATTATGTTCTGCCCCAGTGGAGAAAGAATATTTTTGTTTTGAGTTTATCTGTTTGTCAACTCTGAGCTACCTTAGCCGCCATATTGTTCTAGACTTTTCTACTGTTCTGTTACTTGCCAGTAATAATAATAATAATAATTCATTGGATTTATATAGCGCCTTTCATGACACCCAAAGCGCTTTACAGTTCATTGTTCATTCACTCCACACTTGGTGGTGGTAAGCTACTTTCTGTAGCCACAGCTGCCCTGGGGCAGACTGACGGAAGCGAGGCTGCCAATCAGCGCCATCGGCCCCTCCGACCACCTCCAACACTCATGCACGCGCCACTTTCATACTAGGCAAATGTGGGTAAAGTGTCTTGCCTAAGGACACAGCGACAGTATTTTGCAACTGGCGCCCCACTGTGGCACCTGGAATTCCCAGTGGTCTCCCATCCAAGTACTAACCAGGCCCTGCCTTGCTTAGCTTCTGAGATCTGACGGGATCAGGCTTTGACAGGCAGGTATGGCCAGTGTTTAAATCCTGTAAACTGTCATCTGGCCCATGAAAATATCTGTAAGTATTGTGGTGTTATAAGATGTTAATTCACTCTGTAAACTTAGATGAGGTACTTTTTACACTTCAAATTCAGGCTAAAATGTATGACGCTAATGGAGCTAGCATGTTTATGGGAATTTCCATTGATGATAGCATCATGCTAACCACTTGTTTTATAGATGTTTTTAGGAAGTTCAGCTAATGGCAAAAGGAGAAATTCAATTTGTCAACTGGACAAAAGTTTATTTGGTTGAATACGTTTCGCAGCTCATCCAAGCTGCTTCTTTAGTTCTAGCTAGAGTGCTGGTGGACACTGCTTCTATCTAGCTGCAGGGAGGAGCTAACTACAATGAAATTACTATGAAACTATCACACCTATTTTCAGTTTCTGTCTGGGATCTTGTTGGCATAGTCATTCAGAACCATAATGGGTGTTTTCACAGCTCTGGACCTGACCTGGCTACCCTATTGTTTTCTTTGTTTGTTTTGATTTAGGTTTGAGAATAGTTAGAGAAGATATATATATATATATATATATATATATATATATATATATTATATATACTTTTTCCAGTTGACAAACTGAATTTCTCCTTTTGCCATGGATTCTACCTGGACGACTGAGGGATTCTTTACGCAGTTCAGCTAATGTTAAGCTATTGTTATGTATATATTTAATTGTATTCTATTGAATTTCTATCTTCATGGAGACCAAACCAGACTAAGTTACAGATCAGATCTATCTAGAGGTGTCCCTTTGTAAGAGACCACTGCAAAATTAGCAGTTTTTCTGATTTTACTACTTTATAGGTATGTGTTTGGGCAAAAGCAACATTTTTGTTTGAGTCTATAAACTACTGACATTTCCCCCAAATTCCAAATAAAAATATGATCGTTTAGAGCATTTATTTGCAGAAAATGACAAATGGTCAAAATAACAAAAGATGCATGTTTTCAGACCTCAAACAATGCAAAGAAACAAGATGAAATTCATTTTAAAACAACATAATACTAATGTTTACACTTAAGAAGAGTTCAGAAATCAATATTTGGTGCAATAATCCTTATTTTTAATTACAGCTTTCATGCGTCTTGGCATGCTCTCCACAAGTCTTTCACATTGTTCTTGGGTGACTTTATTCCACTCCTGGTGCAAGAACTGAAGTAGCTCAGCTTTGTGTTTGTGTTGGAACAGACGCTGGAATGGAATGGCTGTAATACATGTAGAGATGCTGATTTCAGAAAAAAAATGCAGTGGTCTCTCTTAATTTTTTCCCAGAGCTGTATATTTACTTCAGCAGTATATTGTGCTTCAATTCAATTAGTTTATAAAATATTGTTACTATTACTACCTACTCTACCCACCCATTTGTGTACCCTCCCAAAGCCTCCAGTGTGGGTTAATGTGAAGTCCCATGCTGGGCGGTGCTGCTGAGACCTGAGCTGTGGGCACAGAGACTGGAGCGGAGAGGTGAACAGCGTGTCATGGCTAACGGCGCTAGCTCACATCTCAGGTTGGGTGAACTCTGCTTCACCGCACCAAGAGCCTGGGATACACTTTCAAGTACTCCACCCGACTTGGCAACTTTTCGGGGGATTTTGGGAGTATTATCTGGGATAGAGTTTCTCTGAGGAACCTGACTGTAGAATATAGTTTTTGCAAATGTGTGCTTCCTCTCCAGCTGTCTATACATTTGACAATCCTATTGAAACATTTCTACATACAGTCCTTCTGTGTATGTGGGGGTGTCAGTTTTTTGTTATCTGTTGAATTTCCTTCGAAGGTGCCCTATATAACTTTTTGGTTGGAGTCATTCACCTGCTTATTTCTGTGGATATGCCATTGCTCTGCCTGGAATGTTCTACAATATGACATTAAACAGCTCTAGACTTAGACTTAGACTAACTTTATTGATCCACAAGGGAAATAGTTTTGGGTACGGTAGCTCACTCATCAAATACGATATATAACAGAGGGTAAAAGAAAATAAAAACAGATGGATTATGAGACACAATTATATACATAAGATAATGATAATAAAATATAGATGTACAAATCAGATTTAAATAGAAAAGCAGTAGTCAAATATAAAATACAATATCAAATCAAATAACTCTACTTTACATATACAGGGGGTCCTCGGGTTACGACGTTGATCCGTTCTTAAGACGCGTCGTAACCCGAATTTCGTCGTAAACCGGATTTTGCCTTTGATCTTCCAACCAAAGCACCAATAACCTTTCCATCTCAATAATTAGACCACTACGCTGCTTGGTTATCACTGCCGCTTTCATAGGAGCAGATCAGAGCCCACATCAGGTACTTCCGCCCACATTGGGCACTCACATGAGGCTGTCTTCTTCTCCCTACAACCACAACAGAGCGTATTCTTGCGCCGTGCGCCACGCGCCGTTCGCGTTTGTTTACATCTCTTACCACGCTAAACCGTGTAAGACGGAATGACGCGTAATATATACATATTTTTTTAATGGGGGCGCGTTCGTAACCACGAAACGTCGTAACCCGAGACCGTCGTAACCCGAGGACCCCCTGTATTCAAAAAGAGGTGGTTTTATAGTTAGAAAATACCTAGGAAAAAAAGCATTCTGACTGAGGGGTCACCTCTCTACAGATCTGACCTGTAACTTGGTCTGGTTTGGTCTCCATGAAGATAGAAAGGTTTAATGCTTGATCAGTGTGCACCAACACTGTGAGGTGAGGTTAAGTGTCTTGCCCAAGGACACAACAGCAGCACTCATCTGTGGGAGCTGGAATCATACCACCAGTGATCTGAGTGGGATACGAACCGCCAATACATCCGATTTCTATACTAGTGTTAGTATCAGATTTTCATTTCTTTTAGACAGCCCTAGTGACACTCTTTTTAGCATAAGTGACTTGCAGTAGAGTAATTTTCATTTTTGTGAAAGACTTTTAAAATCTGTTTGGCATCCACAGTCTGATCCGGCTCTCATAACTTCTCCTTCGAGTGCTGGCTGGTGTTTTGTATGTGCTCAGGATGTTGGCCTCAGATGGGTTTGAACACAGTGCTGATGCAGCCTGCTGGAGGTTCCACTTGTGTTTTGACTACATTTATTATTTACCCTTCCTTTCCTCGTGTCTGCTCAAGTGATGCCAGCAGCTCACAGCTCTGGCACCACGCATCTCCTAAATTGGACCAAATGAAAGTTCGGAGCTCTGGGCTGCTATGTTTTAAGGCAAGAGTTTTTCTCCAAATTCTGAGTTTGTCATTGACGCTGATTTCAAAGTGAACTGTAACATCAGTGTTTGGAACTCTTTGGATAGTCATTTGCGCAATTTAAACCAGGCAAATTGTGATTGATTTCACTATCACAACTATCTGAACACACATTACACAACATTTAGTTTTCAGATGGAATATTTAGTTGTTTGCAGAGGATAGGCCCCAGAAATGGTATAAGATCAAATGGTAGAGCTTGGCAGTATGACCAAAAATTGATATCACAGCATTTTTCAAAATTATATTGGTATTTGACGTATTTTTTTTTTTCATGCATGACTAGGTGTTAACCCCATTTCCTAATAATTTAGAGAATAATTACTGCAGTAAATTTGACTTGGTAAAACATATCTGGGTCCAGTGCTTTAATCATCTCTTTGAAGCTTCTTTCTCAACAGGACTAAGTGGTACCATGTCTAAATGGATAGTAATAGTGTTGGTAATATCGTTCCACCGTTTTTGAGTGACGTCTGAGTCGCTACAACTTTAGCCCGACAACATTACAGAATGTGTTTGTTTGATCAGCGTCAGATTTTTTTAAAGCCGAAGTACTTCGACACAACTGACACAGCTCCTCTTTTCAGTACAAGTTCCTCTGTTTCTAACAACGACATCCATGTTGTTCACCGCTCAACACACACTGTAGGCGTGTCACAATTCGAGGGTTATTGATCCGTGTGTGTAATTTGCGTGGTGCGTGTTCTTAGCATTAGCGTTAGCAGCGTGTCTGGGCGCTGCAAGCGGCTCTGTGGACCTGTCCCGTGTCCCTTGCAGTCCCCGGAGGCTAGTTTGCGGGCTGCAGTTTTCGGAGCCGCCGAAAAAGCATCGGAGACTGCAGCCCTCCAATTGGGACACAGCTTACACTTCCCCCGCTCTCATGCCATTGCAAAACAGTTCCCCGGCGCAACGTTCCGCTGCTCTGTGTTCCCAAAATTTTGAACGTACATACTCACCGGTATTGTGGTAAATAAAAAAATTCATATCATTAAAAAAAACAAAAAAAACCACAGGTATTCGGTGTGATCCGGTATACCGCCCAGCCCTATCACATGTTACTAGAGAAATGGCAACCATTGCATATTAAGTTCCATGCATTCTAATGTTGAAATCATTACAAAGTTTGACATTTTAACATCTTTAACATCAACATTAGCCTCAAAAGTTCATTCTATTTTCCATTTTATTATTTTTTTTAAAGGTACCTACAAACTATGGCTGAAGTGCTTTAGTTGTTTAAGAAGTGACTTTATTGATCTCACACAGGAGAAATTCTTCTCTGCATTTAACCCATCCTGTTATTAGGAGCAGTGGGCAGCACATGACTGCACCCAGGGACCATCTCCATGATCTTCTTGCTTTGGCTTGGTCAGGATCTAAGGATTTTACCTATGGTGCATGTTTTTGGGTTGATGGGGGAAACTGGAGTGCCCGGAGGAAACCCACCCAGACACGGGGAGAACATGCAAACTCCTCACAGAACACACACGGAAAGGCCTGGGTGACCCGGGGATCGAACCCGGAACCTTCTTGCTGTGAAGCATGAGCGCTAGCCACTCAGCCACCGTGCCGCCGCTCAATTAGTCAATTAATCAGACAAAGGTGACTTATTCGACCAAATTTTTAAAAAATGTAGATTACAAGAATTTATATGGGACAATAGCGAAAAACAAAAGGTATGCAGGGAGCTAGCTGAAGACTTGGGAGTGAATAATGAAGTTCAGTCTGCTTTCGGTTTCCTATTTTTCTGTTTAAATAGTTCATTGTGCATGAACTCCTGTTCATTTGCAGTATTTTGACTGCTGTTTGTGTCATAAAAATGTCCTTTTTTTAGTTGACTAATTGACGGATGAATGAATAAATGAATGAATGACATGTCTTTAGTCAACCAAGAACTTCTTTTGTTGACTACAGGCCTACGACAAACTTTCGTCATAGTCACAACTGATCATGTGCACCATCGCAGTGTGCATGTGCAACAGCATGCGATTGAAATTCCTCGACATCCAACAATCATATTAGACAAAAAACATTACCAGCTGTCTCCCATGATTCTTGGCAAACAATATTCCTGATTTGGATGAAAGCAAGTGACCCTGTATGTAGCTTCTTTATTAGAAGCTACAGACATTACCCAAAACAGATTATTACTCAAAAAAGGCTTTGTAAAATGCATGTCTTTCAGTCAAATTTTTTTCCCAGTACACTGCATAATATAAAAAGACATTTATCTCAACCAGAAGAGATTAAAATTGGGTATATATGCCCTTTAATTTGACTTTTGCTCAGCCCTACAGTCACTCATGCCTGTCAGAAGTCAGGGAGATATGACAAGGACCCAGAGTTTGTATAGTAATGTATGGAACCTAATCTAACCTTATCCTACTTTTACCTGATTTCCAGTTGCCCTTCTAGATATACTGCATATTAGTTACCTATTTTCCATCTTCATCTTCTACACACTTGGACGAACAGCTCCTCTTCTAACCGTAGTTTGGATCCTTGTAAATATGGCCGAGTGCAGCACCACAGTTGTAAGACCGTTGCTGGAGGGTCAAGTGGCACAAGGCTAGCTCATCGCTTTCATCCCTGCTTCTGAATATTCCCGGCCTCCTCAGCCTAATGAATGCTGCTGCTGTGAGTGCTTAATGGAGTAATGGGAACAGCACCTTGTCTCCGGGCGTTGTGTGGGCCCCGAAGGCTGAGAGGGAGCGCAGACACCTGAGCTTCAGCTGTCACAAACACTCTATATTTAGACGCTCATTGTCTACAGTGCACTCTGACTTCAAGCCACGAGCACAAAATAATGGGTTCTAAACTTCTGCAAGCTGTAACAAAGGTTTACTTTTGCATAAGCTCCAGATAGTATACATGTTTTAAATAGGGAAGCACCGATACTGGTATTGATACATTTTCTGAATTGGCTCCAGTAATCTGTATGAAGTAGATTCAGTGATATCGGTTCAGCCTATATCCTGTTTGGACCGTTGTAATTGGATGCAGTACAACTATTCACTGGCTGATTTTGGCCTTGAAGAAATGGACACTTGAAGTCAGTGTGACATCACCCACAGAGTTCGGCTCCAGTCAAATGAAGCTCACCAAGGCAAGCAGTTATATGGTGCAAATTTGGAGCTGAGTATCATAGAAACCAAAGAGCCAATCCAAAGTGAGTCTGTTGAAAATAACACTCCTTCCTGCTTGCACCTCAATTTTAGCAGGGAGTGGGCCCTAGCAACGCTGTCAATCAAACCTGTTGCTAACGATGGCGGGAGTGACCTCGGGGAAATAAGTTGCCTGATTTGTCTATTATTAACATTCATATCTTGATTTACGGACAAAATAGCTAAACATAAACTCGACAATTATATATTGGGTTAATACGAATATTTTAAGATTAAAATGACGAGCTTGACAGCAGCAGTTACAGAGGGGGGGAATTTTTCACTAATGTGAATTGGAGCCAGAGTCGAGGGAGCCGGAATCGTGCCCCTGGTCACTTCTCATAATGTTTGAACCTTTTATTTATACAATGCTGTTCACTTGCAGGATAAAGAAGTTGCATAACACAATTTGATTAATTTTGAAATTAAGTTGACAATGTTTTGAGAGCAAAAAACAAAAACATTTTCAGTCCCTACACTGACATTGGTTAATATCAGGTTTCAGATGCTTAAGGCCAAAGTATTAATATCAGTATTTGGAACTGAAAAAGCTGAATCTCTAATTTAGAACTTGGAACACAGCACACTTATTATTATTTATTTATTTTTTTATTTGCAATATGTAAACTTATGAAAGGATTTGAGATGATATTTAGGCCTGCCTAGTGCTGCATGATATCGTAAACTATCATGATCTGTGATTTGGCTGTAAAGAACAGGAATGTCAATTAATATATTTTAATTGACTTTTGACACATTGTTTTAATGAAACCAGAATGTACATTGCTTAAGTTACGATGTCAGTCTAATAACCCAAAAGCTAAACATTAAGACAAAACCAAGATGAAATCAAGAATTTAGGATAAGGACAATGATAATTTAAAATCTGCCTACAAAGGAGAAAGAAAAAAAATCTATTGACTTAACTAGTGATTATTGCATCAGCCAATATCTCAAACTTGATCATTTAGAGTACGCTTGCAGACATTAAAAATGGTAGAAAATCTGAACTGTCATGAGACCTTCTCTGGGCACATGGCGTGTTTTGGAGTCTGCATCAGATTATTTGATGCCTGAATTAGTTGACTGGGTAGGTGCACATTATTTTGCGATTCAGTGCCGTTCTTAATGCAGCTCTATGCTCAAACACACATGGGGTTGTGTCATTAAAAAGTTTTGGAAGTAGAAGTGAAAGTGTTTTTTACTCTGTATGCAGTAAGGTTGGCAAAAGTGTCAAATTAGATATTGGTTTTAGTATTGACGAATATTGAAACTAGATACTAATTTGAGCAGGTTTCAATACAAAATAAGTCCCATTCACAGGGCAGAAATGAACCTTTCCTGAATAGCTTGAGCTGTATCAGGACAAGTATCAGAGCGCATAGACGAGTATATACTAGTATGCCCATGGACCATGATGGAACAGACCTGCACGACTAAGGGATTACACAGACATAAGGCCACATAGCAATGTAAAGAAAGTACTATTTATTATATTGAAAATCAGATTCTATTGTCTAAAGACTTTTTCAATTATCATTGTGGTACCGGAATCAGTTGCATTTACTCAAAAGTCTTTTATAGCTCAAAAATGCCTTGAATTCTTACTATGTGCATGCTTGCTTCTCCATATGTCTGACCATTAACTTATAGTTATTTCCATACTGTGAAATAATGTAGGCAAAGCAGTAACATCTCCAAGCAGACATGCACCCTCTACCAAAAAAGTTACACAGTGCACTTTTAATATTGAAATTGAGTTTAAAAAAAAAAAAAGTGTTAGCATTTTTTCCATTTACAGATGCTTTCATCACTAAAAATACCTTGAAAACATGTATTGACTATGAGCGGGCTTGCCTCTTCACAGATCTAAGCTGTAACTTGGTAAATGGCAACGGATTTAAAAATGTATTTACCTGATGACGCTGTAGAGGCAAAACGCCTTGTTCGCTCCAGCCTAAAAATGAATAAAGTCAAGCAAGCGTGCAGTATACCTTATCTTTTTTTTGGTATTTACACTGGAAATTTAAAATTGAAAAATAAGAAACTATTGTGCTTGTTGAAAAATTGAATATTATGTGACCTAGCAAACCTTTACTATATTGTATTGTAATTTATGTATTATTTTGTTTTGGTATACTACTTTATATTTGTACAGTATTATACCTTGCACAATTGTTGAATCAAAAAAAGGCCATATCGTGCAAGCTTCCAGCTATTACCATGGAAAAGGCAGGTGACGGACCCTTCGTTAGAATGCGAGATTGCATGACTTTGGCGTTGAAAGAGACCACAAAGCACAACAGCCTTTCTTTAGTCTGTCTTCCTTTTGAGTTCCCATAAACAGCCAGGTAAAATGTCTGGGGCATTCACACCCTCCTCTGCTCTGACCGTTTTGATTGAAATTCTGTAGCAAACTGTGATCCATGCTAGACTTTCCCCCGCACCTTGTAAAGCTGTGGTTTCACATTCATGAAATCTCTCTGGCTCTTGACACATTTTCACGGGGCTCTCTGGAGAACGGCCTTTGTTTTCAGAAGGGCTTTTTTGAACTCATCTGTTTTATCTGGCACCTTCCAAATCGCATTCTGTGCTCGCTCCCACCTGGGCCCCGACTGCACCCTCCGAGGATTGGCTTGGATCATATTCACTGTAGTATCAAACATCTTTATTGTTTTGAAGATTTGAGAGGGAGGATTTCCACGTTTGACACTTAAAAATAAACCTGGAAAATGCGGCCAGTATAGGGTGAAATCGGTATCATATATAAAGAAGATAATTTGTTTAATCAAATTTTGAATTTTAAATGCAGCTGCATTCCCATAGATGAGGATCAGCTCCTCCATATCCGAGGCCATGGTTCTCGACCGGAAAAAGGTAACTTGCCCTCTCCGGGTGGGTGGAGAGTCCTGCCTCAAGTGGAGAAGTTCAAGTATCTTGAGATCTTGTTCACGAGCGAGGGGAGGATGGAGCGTAAGATTAACAGGTGGATCAGTGCAGCGTCGGCAGTGATGCGGTCGCTGTACCGGACCGTTGTGGTGAAGAGGGAGCTGAGCCAAAAGACAAAGCGATTTACTGGTCAATCTATGTTCCTCCCCTCACCTGGTCATGAGCTTTGGGTAATGACCGAAAAGACAAGATCGCAGATACAAGCGGCTGAAATGAGCTTCCTCCAGAGTGGCTGAGTGCTCCCTTAGAGATAGGGTGAGGAGCTCAGTCACACAGGAGGAGCTCGGAGTAGAGCTGCTGCTGCTCCATGGCGAGAGAAGCAGCTGAGGTGGCTCGGACACCTCCCTCAGGAGGTGTTCCGAGCATGTCCCACCGGGAGGAGGCCCCCGGGGAAGACCCAGGACACGCTGGAGGGACTATGTCTCCTGGCTGGGCTGAGAACGCCTTGGGTCCCCCCGGAGGATCCAGGGTGAAGGAAGTCTGGGAGTCCCTGCTTAGACTGTTGCCCCTGTGACCCGGCCCCAGATAAGTGGAAGAAAATGGATGGATGTCGCTGCATTCCTCACTTTGAATTTTAAAAAGGTGCACTATGTAACAGTTTGTCACCTGCTTGTTTCTATGGATATGTCATTGCTCTGCCTGAAATGTTCCGTGGTATGACATTAAACAGCTCTACCTACCTTTTTTATTAAGTTTAAAAAAATTACTAATTGAAATTCAGAATTAAAATTATTTCGTTTTTTCACAGTTCAGTTGTGAAAAAATCAGCAACATTTGAAATTCAAAATTTGATGAAACAAATTAACTTCCTCTTGTCTTTACACTGGAGCAAAGTTGTATATTTTGTTATATAGGCTATTTTTTATTTATGTTTTTAACTAAAATGATGAATCTGGATTAAAGTTTGTTCAGACCGAAATGCTGGCCTATTCCAAAATGTAGTCAGCACTTTGTAATCCATACAGCACTTATTTTTTTCCCTCCAGTGTTCCCCAGACTTGTGCTGATTAATAGCTGCAAATGTTTTCTTCTTATAAACTGTATTTCATTGTGAAAAATAGGGTTGCAAAAAGTGTTGAAAATCTGATACCAATTGGCACTAAAACTTAAATCGAAACTAGATGCTCATTTGAGCAGGTATTAATACTAAAAAAGTCATGTTTACAGGACAAATGAACCTTTCCTGAATCACTTTAGAATGGTCTGTATCAGAACAGGCATAAGAGCACATAAGCTGTGTCTGAATTCTCAGTGTGCACAGTTCGGAACGTGGTATTAAAGGCATGTACGTCACTTCCGTCGCGACAACTGCTGTCCCATTTCGTTTTTGTCCCATGCGCAGTTAACTTGTGGTCTGAAGACCACAGTCGTTTCCATGGAAATCAGGGCATGGACCAACTGTGTGAAAATGCACACTTCGCGCAGTCATATATCCCAGCAGGCACCGGCAGTTGCGAGACCTGTCGCATTTTGTCGACGCCCGTGCGGTCCGCGGACTGCACTCAGGGCTGTGCAAGTATGCACAGTCTTGAGTCTGCACTCAGGGCTGTGCAAGTATGCACAGTCTTGAGTGCAGTCTGAGTACCCTTAAAACCACGCTCCGAACTGTGCACACTGAGAATTGAGACACAGCTATCGACTAGTATACGTCTAAAACAGAATTTGAAGTTTTTCTGCACTACTAAAAGATGCAGTCTGAGCTCCCTCTGCTGGTGTTATGCATCACTTGGCTTATTTCAAAAGACTGAGCTTAGTTACTTGCTATATAACCATGGAGATGGTATTTCTTTGCTTGTCATCCCAACTTGGTTACAGATTAGATCTATGGAGAGGAGACGAAGCTCGCAGTAAGAATGCATGTTTGGCAAGGCATTTTTGAGAATTAAACACCCGTAAACGAATAATTGCCATATAGATAGATTTTATTTGATGACATGCTATGGGACATTCAAGGCAAAGTAATGACATCTTTATGGTAGAGATGGAACAATAAACAATAATATCATTTATCGTGATAAAAGGGTTGGCAATAATCATTCATGGGACATTATGTATAATTGTGATAATCGCCACCAAAGAGAATGTTTAGAAAAAAGCTACTTATCCATCATGATTTCTGGTAGAGCATGGTTGTTTTCACTTATAACAAAGAACAATTATATAAAAGGTGGAACATGGAATTCATTCATTACATTAAAATTACTCATATCCAACATTTTAAACTGTCAGCATCTTTAATAATTGTGATATAATCGTTAATCACAATTATTTTGGCCATAATAGCTGTGACACCAAATTTAAGTTTCGTCCCATGCCTACTCCATGGAGACGTGTGGGTGGCTGAACTTCCTGCTAGAAAGTTACATGGTGCATCTTGGATACAACTCTGACACACTGTGCTGTAATTTGTAGAGAGAGACTAACGAAGAGGCCAGTATGAAACCTAACCTGCTACTGAACTGGGTCATTCAGTAGCAGGTTAAGTTTCATACTGGCCTCTTCGTTAGTCCTTGGGTTAGGGCTGGTTGGTATGCCACTTCATACCGAATACCAGTGTGGGTGCGTTATTTTTTTTAATGATATGAATTTTTCATATATCCCAATACCGGTGTGTGTGTGTGCGTACAAAACTTCGGGAACACCACCTCCGTCACAAACATGTCCTGAAATATGAAGAATGCATGAAACTAAGATCTGCATCCTCTTCCACGTCTGCAGGGAACGTTCAAGTTGGCGCTGCAACACAAAACGCCACTCAGATGTCACTCAATGACGCGTTTGCTAAGAGGACTGCCTACGACAAGAAAAGCAAACGGTGGAACGATATTACCAACGCTATTACTATCCACTTAGCCAAAGATGTGGTACCACTTAGTACATGAAAAAATACCATCAAATACCGTGACACTGATATAATTTGGAAAAATACCATGATATCAATTTTTGGTCATACCGCCCAGCTCTACTTCAATCTATATTTGTGCAGTGGAGAGCAAATAACTTGAAAAGCAGTTCCTAGAATGTTCAGAAGTCACCTATGTAAAAAGTGTGGTTACGATTGTCATTTTTATTATTAGAAATTATAGTTGCAGAGTTTTGGTGCTTATGTAAACTTACACCAACTTACTTACTTACACCATGCATGCATTACAATCCAAAGCAGACGATTTACACCATTGATTTTTAATAGTCTACCGATAACTGCAAACAGGCATGTTAGTTGTGTATGCTGTAACAATCCAGAGCTATTTTTACTCCGGGTTAGGGCTGTGCAAAATAAAACCACGTGAAAGGTGACGATTGAATGTTTTTGTCAGGGGACTGCTTGATCTTCCAACTGTAAATGAATGAGAAAGTTGGGTAGAAAATAGAGCACTGCAATTAGCACTAGAAGTTTTGCCAATGTCTTGAGTCATTACCACTATAGTTTCTAGAGTCATTTCAAAAGAAAGTCATTACAAGTTTTTTTGGGGAACTCGTTACAAATGGTTAGGGCTGCAAAGATTAAAGGACCCATTTACAATTTACACAAGGACCCATATTATGCTGTTTTCTGATCTATGTTATGTTTTCTCACCACAAACATACCTAGAGATATGTTTTGTTTCATTCACATGTTTAACCCTGCATATTTAGGCTGTATTCTCCTCTCAAAAAGAAAACACTCTGTTCCACCATGTGATGCCACGTATGAATACAGGAAGTGCTCCATTCTGTTTTAAAACTCCATACACCTTCACTAGAATCATTTGGAGGATTTTTAGACCTGGAATTTACAATCTCTACTGAACAAAACCTAAAAAGGTACTACTGCTACTGCTTCATGACATGACAAAATGGAAGAGCATTTTGAGCTTTTCAGATATAGACGGACCAATAATAAAGAATGAATGTGAATGAAATAAAACACAAATCCAGGTATGTTTTTGAGGAGGTAACAACTTTATAATATAGATCAGAAAATAGTGTAATAGTAGTCCTAAACATTTGCAACTAATTCCCAATGATTTAAAGCTCACAAGAGTTAATTTTGCTTAATATAGGACCTTTAAATCAGAATAATCGAGACTAGTTGACAATAAAAATAATAATTTAGATTTTTTTCTTTCTTTCAATAATGCACATATGTAAATATTCTAGAAGCCTTCACCATATTTCATAAAAAGCAAAATTTACTGTGGCAATAAACGTTTGACTAGTCAAATAATCAAAACGAGTAAAGTCCACTCCTAATAATGGTTGGCTGTAGTCTAGTGATACTATCTAAAGGTTTTGATTTTGTCAGGGAGTCTCATCAGGGAGCTAAGAATAAGGGCTCATACTGGGACCACTTTATCACATTTGGGGCCTGAGACATAGGAGAGGCTCTGTTTCTGAGCACTATGGGAATGTTAATGGACAATATTCCCACGCTTACTACCCTTTCCTCTAAAATGTTCTGATGAGAAAACTACATTAAAACTTTTCAGATGACCAACTTCAAATGTTACATATCGTTTCTTGTTGCTTTCCAAATATTCACCAATATCCTCTAATGTTGCATTATAAAAAGTATTGACTCAGGAACTAATGAATACTAAACCTAGTGTTGAAACTAGACACTCATTTGAAAAAAAGTCACGTTCACAGGATAAATGAACCTTGAACCTTTCCTGAACAGCTTTAGAATGATCTTGAGCTGTATCAGAACAAGAACGAGAGCACATAGATTAGTATACGCCCATGGACCACGATGGAATATACCTGAGGGGTTACACAGATATAAAGCCACATGGTAATATAAAAGAAAGTACCACCATTTAATGTTGAAAATCACATTCTATTGTCTAAATAAAGTGTTTTTGACCATCATTGTGGTATCAAAGTCGGTATTGTGAATCAAGTCCATTCCTTAGTATCATCAAGTTTCAGTATTGAGTAGTATCAAGTTTGAAATTTTAGTATGGTGACATTAATCTATATAACCTTCTATGTAGGAATCCAAACCTCTCTATAATCATTACGAGAGTAAGTGCAGAACTTTTGGTGGAAAACTACAACATAAATCCTCACAAATTGCATTTATTTTTTGCTATAGCTAGTCCGATAATTGCATTGAGTGACTTTGCTAATCCACATTGCTCTTCGTGAGGTTCCTTGGGCATGCAGGTGTGATCCCTTCAGGCAGCAATGATGACAAAGGCTTTTTGTCCTTCCTGCTCTGGCATGGTAATGGACGCAGGAGATTATAGATGGACTCACAGATTAGAGTCCTGAGGCGCTTATCTCTGCTCCGGTAAGTGTTCTATCTGCAAAAAGACTGGGAAAAATATCAGGTGGTACCATTCAGGCAGGAAGAATTATTATAGTTTTGAGACGTGGCAGCCAAACTGACCACTATGGACCAGGGCTGTAGTCGACCAAAGAAATTCTTGTTGGACTAAAGACGTGTCCAGTGTCTGCGGTAAGCAAACATTATGTTACAACATAATACTCCAATTAAAAACATAAAAAATGAGTTGTATTTTGTAAAATTCCCAGGATTCATATGTCACAGGTAAAGTCCGGAACAAGGCGTCTATTGTTTGAACATGAAACACAAAATACCAAAGCAAGTACTCGAGCATGTTTAAAAGCCAGCATAACATTAGGGATGGTGTTTCAATTCCACGGAATCGATAAGCAGTTTATCTAACGATTCTCTTAACAATTCTAGCCAGCACGAATTACGTGGGATTGATACATGCTTCACTGCGTCACTGATACGGAGTTAATATACTATTTTTGCATGACGAGAAGAGTGAGAAGAGCTTGTCTTTTGGAAAGAAACGGGGCGTGTATAAATCAACATATTTTCCCACGCTTGCGCGCCAGCCAATCCCGTTGCGATAAGCGCCGAAGGGGTTTCCCCTGTTCGCGCATCAGCTGTGAAAAGCTCGTGCATATGTAAGCAGCACTGCAGGACAATAAGGGACATGAAAATGGACTTAACTTCCACTTGGACACATGACACGTTCGGGAGACGTTTGGGACAGGTCCGTTTCTCCGGAGCTTGTGTACAAAGTGCAGTCGGATGCTTAGCAGCAGAAAGTCCGGGATATAAGCAAATACGCAAATACACGTGGAGACACGCAAATTTTCCGACGACAGAGCGACACGGGGTGTGTCACATTATCATATCATTTCTGCATCAAATGGAGATATTAGGTGAAAGCAGTGGCCTGTGTCAACATTAGCCTGTGCACTAAACTGGGGCTAAACCAGGACTAAAACAGAACTAGACCAGGACTAGACCAGAACTAGACCAGGACTAGTGCTAATCTTGGTGCTAATCAGTTTGTTCTCCTTTTCCCCCCAAATTAGAATCGATAAGAGAATCGATAAAGAATCTAATCGTTAAGCAGTATCGATAATGGAATCGGAATCGTAAAAATCTTATCAATTCCCATCCCTACATACCATTTGTCCATTAAATATATACTGTATAGAAGATCTGACCATACTGATATATTGAGATCATTTAAATTGTGTTAAAAGCAGAGCTGCGTTGCCAAGTTTCCCCTACGCTCACAGATTCACCTCTCACCACTCACTTTGGGGAAAACAACTATGTATATTTATACTTTCCAATAAGAGCCCTAAAAATGTGTGTAAAAATATACATTGAGATAAGAAGACACATGGCAGTACAGTGAGAGCAGTTGTGAAAAGCAAAACAAGCCTTACCTATTTGCATTCAAAATAGTTTTACACATAAGTACAGAAAGAACAAGACAGTGAGATCTTCTGTTTTATAATCAGGGGCTGCCAAAGCATATCAGTCGATTTGGCAGAACAAAGCTATCCAAGCAAAGCCTTCCCATTTTAGATTACAAACTTAAAATAACAGAGTAGGCAGCATTAATTATATCTTAATCACATCTCCATATTAAAAAGTACATTCTCATTTCTGTACTCCAAAAAGACATGGAATTTTACATTGTAGAGAGGAGAAAAACTTCATAAATTCCAAATAATGGTCCGCCCAGAGAGAATCACCACTCATATTTACTGGCCCACGTCAACATGACCATCAACATATATGACGTGTGTTACCCAAGGTAGAGCTGGGCGGTATGGGCGGTTTCTAACAAGTACAGTAGGCAGTTCTTGCTGGACATAGGCAGAACTGGCCAGCACAACTCCGGTATGGGCGGTTTCTAACAAGTACAGTAGGCAGTTCTTGCTGGACATAGGCAGAACTGGCCAGCACAACTCCCTGGACACTGTACTAGAGGAGAAGCTGGCGCGCTTCGGAGTACTTCGACACCGGCCTGCTGCTAATGCTGCTAACGCTGCTACACCGGACTCGCCTGCCGCCCCCCGCCCGGAGAGGAGACGCCGCAAGCGGTGTGAGAGGAGGCAGAAGCGAGGCCGGCGCGGCGGTATCAGAGCTAGGCTAACGGCTAGCCCGCACCGGCCGGCCATTCCATCCATTCTCCTCGCCAACGTGCAGTCTCTGGACAATAAAATGGACTACATCAGACTGAGGGCTGCCCAGCGCGACGTGAGGGAGTGCTGTGTTTTTGTTTTTACGGAAACATGGCTCCATGACAACATCCCGGACTCAGCGGTGCGCCTGGACGAGCTAACATGCTACCGCTCGGACCGAGCTAGCGGTGTCCCCGGAGTTAAATCCCGCGGAGGGGGTTTAATAATTTTTCTTCGGGACACTTATTGTCGGGACGCTGTGGTGGTATGTAGACACTGTTCACCCCTAGTGGAGTTTATGATTCTGAAGTGCCGGCCTTTTTATCTCCCGCGTGAAATCACGGCAATATTGCTAGTGGTTGTTTACGTCCCCCCATCACCGAACAGCGCTGATAGGAGGGAGGCACTGTATGAGTTGTATAACTCTATTAGCGAGCAACAGACTGCTCACCCGGACGGATTTTTTATCCTTGCCGGGGATTTCAATCATGCAGACCTCAAAACTGTCATGCCACAAATGCATCAGCATGTTGATTTCCCAACCAGGGGAAACAACATTTTGGACATGGTTTACACTACACACAAGGGAGCATACAAGGCTTACCCCCTCCCCCACATAGGCCTCTCTGACCACATCTCTGTTGTGCTCAGACCGGCATACAGACCCCGTGTAAGGGTCTCTAGGCCGGCCCTGAAGCAGATCCAGGTGTGGCCAGAGGGGGCCTCGTCTGCACTACAGCACTGCCTCGGTACAACAGACTGGGCAGTGTTCAAACAGGCCGCCACATACAACAATCACACTGACATTGAGGAGTACGCAGACACTGTGACCTCCTACATCACCAAATGCATTGGTGATGTCACACACACAAAAACCATCACCACCAGGGCTAACCAGAAGCCATGGCTGACAGGGGAGGTTCACAGGCTGTTGAGAGCCAGGAACGCTGCCTTCAGAGCTGGGGATGTCCCCCATCTGAGGGCAGCAAGAGCCAACCTGTCCCGTGGAATCAGGAAAGCCAAACACAAATACACACAGAAAATAACCGGACACTTTAGAGATAGCAGGGACACACGGAGTCTGTGGCAGGGCATCCAGAACATCACGGATTACAAACCCTTGCCACAGACCTGTGACAATAATATCACCCTGCTCAATGACCTCAACAGCTTCTTTGCACGGTTTGAGGCAGGAAATGACACCCGGCCCCAAAAAACTCCACCACCTCCCCACGACCAGCCCCTGTGTGTGTCTGCAGCCAGCGTGAAGAGGACACTCTCCAGGATCAACACCCGCAAGGCTGCAGGCCCGGACAACATTCCTGGTCGTGTGTTGAAAGACTGTGCAGAGGAGCTCAAGGATGTCTTCACAGACATCTTTAATGCTTCTCTGAGCCAGGCTGTCGTTCCCTCCTGCTTCAAAACCACTACCATCGTTCCCGTGCCAAAGAAGCCCACTCCGGCCACTTTTAATGACTATCGCCCTGTTGCACTGACCCCCATCATCATGAAGTGCTTTGAACGGCTAGTCATGGCACACATCAAATCCATCCTCCCCCCACCCTAGACCCATACCAGTTTGCATACCGGGCCAACCGCTCTACCGAGGATGCAATCTGTTCTGCACTTCACCCGGCTCTCACCCACCTAGACAATAAAGACTCATATGTGAGAATGCTGTTCATAGATTTCAGTTCAGCATTCAACACTATAATCCCACAGCAGCTCATTATCAAACTAGACCACCTGGGGCTTCAGACCTCACTGTGTAATTGGCTGCTGGACTTCCTCAGTGAGAGGCCACAGGCAGTGCGGGTCGGCAGAAACACCTCAAGCTGCATTAGACTGAGCACAGGAGCCCCCCAGGGCTGTGTGCTCAGTCCGATGCTCTTCACTCTGCTGACCCACGACTGCTCACCAGCGTTCAGCACCAATCACATAGTGAAGTTTGCGGACGATACGACTGTGGTGGGTCTCATCTCTAATAACGATGAGACAAACTACAGGAGTGAGGTGAGCCTTCTGACCCAGTGGTGCAGCAATAACAATCTCCTTCTTAATGTTGAAAAGACCAAGGAGATTGTTGTTGACTTCCGGAGAGGCCCCACCCAGCACCCCCCACTGTCCATCAATGGTGCTGCTGTAGAGAGGGTGAGCAGCACCAAATTCCTGGGGGTGCACATCAGTGAGGACCTCTCCTGGACAGGGAATACTGTATCACTGGCAAAGAGGGCTCAGAAGCGCCTCTATTTCCTCCGCAAACTGAGGAGAGCTGGAGCCCCTCCACCCATTATGACCACCTTCTACCGAGGCACCATTGAGAGCGTCCTGACCAGCTGCATCACTGTGTGGTACGGGAGCTGCACTGAACAGAACAGGAAAGCTCTGCAGCGCATAGTGAATGCAGCTGGGAGGATCGCTGGTGTCTCTCTCCCCTCCCTCCTAGATATTTTTAACACCCGGCTCACCCGCAGAGCGTCCAGCATTGTGGGTGACCCGAGCCACCCCGCACATAGCCTGTTCAGCCTCCTGCCCTCGGGGAGAAGGTACCGGAGTCTCCGGGCCCACTCCACCAGGCTTTCAAACAGCTTCATCCACCAGGCTGTCAGGAGGCTGAACTCACACCCGAACTCACACCCGAACTCCCACCTTACCCATCTCCCACCCCCCACCCCCCATATTGGCATAACCTGTATTCCATAAAAAGACCTATCACTCTAGACACTTTAAAAAAAGAAAAAAAAAAAAAAAAAAAAACTGCTGCTAAGGACTACTGTTGCACTGTTGCACATTTACATTTATTACTGGATTTTACTCCTGTTGCACTGTTGTTTACTACTGTCATTGCACACTTACATTTACTACTGGAATTTTTAGTACTGTTGTTTACTCCTGTTACTGAATTTTACCCCCGTTGCACTGTTGTTTACTACTGTTATTGCACATTTACTACTGGAATTTTAGTACTGTTGTTTACTCCTGTTACTGCACTAGAATTACTACTGTTGCACATTTATTTTTATTTTATCTTAACTCCTATGCACATTCTACTGCACATGACCAAGTCACTGCTGTATCTTCCATTGCACATTTTTGATGCACACTGCACACTTTGGAAATCTGTATATAGTATAGTTTATTTATTATGTTGCACTGTTTTAAGATTTTAGACCGTAGACTTTAGTTTTAACTTAGATCTCTGTCTTAGATAGTTTTTTGTTGTGTTTTGTCTTCATATTGTATTTTGTACACTGTCTTTTTGCACTACCTGGCCAGAGAGAAACAAAATTTCGATTCACTGTATGTTGAACACATATGGCAGAATTGACAATAAAGCTGACTTTGAACTTTGAACTTTTGAACTTATGACCAAAAATTTATATCGCAGTATTTTTCAAAATTATATCGGTGTCACTGTATTTTTTTTTTTTTTCCCATGTACTAAGTGGTACCATGTCTTTGGCTAAGTGGACAGTAATAGTGTTGGTAATATCATTCCACCATTTACTTTTCTTGTCGTAGGCAGTCCCCTTAGCAAACACGTCTTTGAGTGACGTCTGAATGGCGTTTTGTGTTGCAGCGCCAACATTTACGTTCCCTGTAGATGTGGAAGAGGATGCAGATGTGGTTTCATGCATTTTTCATATTCCAGGATATGTTTGTGACGGACGTGGTGAAGCAGATCGCTCGCGTCGCCTCCTGCGGCTACAACTTTAGCCCAACAACATTTACAGAATACGGTTGTTTGATCAGATTTTTACTTCCACACAATTGACACGGCTCCTCTTTTTGTTATAGGTTCCTCTGTGTCTGTAACATTTTCACCGGCCAACACACACTGAGCTTCCACCGCTCTCACGCCACTGCAAAACAGTCCCCCTCTCAAACAATGTCCCGTGGCACCACGTTCCGCCGCTCTGTGTTCCCGACGTTTTGTACGCACACACTCACCGGTATTGGGATATATGAAAAATTAACATAATTTAAAAAAACCCAAAAAACCAAAAAAAAACAAAAACGATATTCAGTATCCAACGCGGTATAGCGCCCAGCCCTAGATTGAAGCTCATGTAAGTCCATTGTGTCACTTTTCTGGTAGAGGATCCATCAGATGCGTTTCTTGCTTTGTCTGGAATGTTTCACAGTATGGCGTTAAACCTTTCTATCTTTGTGGAGACCAAACCGGGCCAAGTTTTTTTTTTTTGAGTTATAAAACCACCTGAAAGTGAATAAATGTAACACACAGGCGCGTCATACTGTGGAACATTCCAGGTAGAGAAATTAAGTATCCATGGAAACAAGAAGGTGATGGACCCCCAACCAAAAAGTGACATAATGCACATTTTAATGTAGCAGACCAAAACAAAGCAACATGTGCTCGGTGGAGAAGCCTTAGTCTTAGTCGGAGCGGTTGATCAAGAATGAGTGAGTTAACATCCAAACACATGTCTTATATTTTCCTGGCTGTTTCTTACCCAGTGCAGTTGAACGCCTCTCCTAGTCTACGCCTAACGTAAATTGGACTGCGCAGTCATGCAGTTCCCAGATTTACATGCCATTTTTAACATTCTGTTTACATTTCACTAGCTTTTCTGGCGTGCATGTATGTACACATAGTCGACCAGAGCGAGGTACACATGGCTCCGCATGTACAAAGCCTGGGCCCTGTGTATTCCCTGTCGTCTCCCTCCTACTCATTTGTTTTAATCATAAGCATGACTTTCACGCCTATTAATGCTGCTGCGTGTCCTTATGTGAATCCTTGTTCTCCCCTCTATCCAACAATAACGGCCAAATACTAGCTCTGTGGCATCTGTGTAAAGAAAATGCTTTGACATATTTAAAAATACTGGTTCATTAAACAGGGAAAGTTACAGAATTGACAGTTGTTCGTGGAAAGCAATGTATATCAGTAACAAATGGTGAAATGTAATGATGCTATTAGAGTGTAATTCTTCAGTAAATATGTCCCAAAAAAGAAACTAATGTAAAAAGTGACCAATGCACAGTTGACTTTAAAGAGCTTTTAATCAGATTATAATGGCTTTGCCCCCATCATTAGCGTAGTCAAAGTTGTTTTGGTTCATGTGTTTTAAAGAAATGGTATATAGTTATAATCTGACACTTGTGGATCAGTTCTGTTATAATTATCCCATTTTAAAACGCAATGTTAATCTAAAATGACTTGATAAAAGAAACAAGACTGATTTCTGTGGACATCATCACGACATCACAACAAAGAGCTGTGTAGCCGTTGCCCCCCCCCCCCTGCAGGTCACACAAGCAAGTAGCAGATTTTCTTTTCCTTTTTACCCAAATGATTATGTGGTACTTCATAATCCTACATGTATCTTTGATTTAAGAAATAAAGATTGCTCCAATATGCACAAATCACTCCAAACACAACTTTGGGTGTTTAGTTTAGTTTCAGTTAGGGATGCAAATTATCGATTAATTCATTAATCTATAGTTGATTGACCTTATCGATCGATTAACGATTAACTGATAAGCAGCGTTTTTCACCTGAATTTTAGTGTTTCAATAGGGTCTTTAAGAATATGAGCTATAGTAACATAACACTGAGTCAAAAATATATCATAGTATTATTATATTGTATATTCCTCAATTAATTATTCCTTAGTAAAAAGCAGACAAATGTATTGATGCTGAATAATAAAATACAGTAATCCCTCGCTCTATCGCGGTTTGCGGATTTTTTTTGTTGTGTTTGTTTTTTCAATTTTTTTTAAAATAGTGTAACTTTTTTTTTTAAAGTGTAACATTGTGTTCTGCGTCCTGATTGGCTAAGAGACTAGACCAGGACTAAACGTGGACTAAACCAGGTCTAGACCAGAATTAAACCAGGTCTAGATCAGGTCTAAACCAGGTCTAAACCTGGACTGGGCCTGGACTAAACCAGGACTGGACCAGGTCTAGACCTGGACTAAACCAGGATTAAACCACCACGTGCCGCTGCTGGTTTCGTGCGGCTGGTTTGTGGCTAGGGCTGAGACTATGCATTCCAGGCGCCGCGGTTCGATCTTGTGCTCAGCAGCCCCGGTGTACGCGCGGGGCTGCTGAGCAGTGCCGTTGAGTGAGCGTGGTGCACGGTTGCCTTGTTTCGTGACCACGCGGGTGCGCGTGTCCGCGATTAATTACAATTAATGCATTTTGTTCGACCAACATCTTGATTGACAATTAATCGTAAGTCGATTAATTGTTGACATCCCTAGTTTCAATATTATCCTTTATTGTGATATTTTCTGTTGCAGTATGTTATTGTATTTGGTATAAAATGTGGCAGAAAAAGCAGCTGGTTCACTGTTAACCCCTATTTAAGCAGAACTAACTAGATTAAAACCATTTCACTTCTAAAAGTAACAACACTATCCTGGACAACTGAGGGATTCTACAAACAACACTCTCACTTCTTTGCCTTAAAGGAAAAGTAATGTTTTTTTTTTACAATTTGAGCCTTATTTCGGTAATAAAACAAGTTGTTTTACTCACCCATAGCACTTTGGTGTCATATGGAATACTTCCAGAGACGTTTTAGATTTGCGGTTAGCCTAGCGCAACTTCTAGCCATAGCTCGGGGCATATAATATATTCCCCAAGCACGTAATATGCCCCGTGCGGGCTCCAAATAGCACAAACTTTAGCACTTTTCAAATCATAGAAGCCCGATATCTTAGTCTACAATTTCGTTTGAAGCAAAAGTGGCCTGTAATCCGAGATTTATCCATAGTTTACAGCTTTGCGTTTCATGTTTGGGTCCCGGGAGCTGAGAGCACAGTCCGTGCATGCGCACTGGCCTCCTCATCTACTCGAAACTATGGCTAAATCTCGGATTACAGGCCACTTTTGCTTCAAACGAAATCGTAGACTAAGATATCGGGCTTCTATGATCTGAAAAGTGCTAAAGTTTGTGTTATTTGGAGACCGCAAAGTAATGCCTCGAGCACTCAAGTTAACGGATACGCTACAACATAACTTCTACGAAACTGCTCAAAATGACACCAAACTGCTATGGGTGAGTAAAACTACTTGTTTTATTGCCGAAAGAAGGCTCAGATTGTAAAAAAAACTTTACTTTAAGCGTTCACATTTGCTCAGTACATTCGGACCATATGGTATTCTATGGAGAAGCTAGCTAAGCGATTCCAGCCTGTGATAACCAGCTCCCCGGCATTGCCTGGCCAGAGAGAGGGCACTTCCACCAGAGGGAAACACACATACACCGGCCAGGCTCCAGCTGACTAGGGCTGTCAAAAGTATTAAAAATCAGAAACTAAACTATACTAAAACTAGATTCTCATTTGAGCAAATATCAATACTAAAAGTCACATTCACAGGACAGAAATTAACCTTTCCTGAATAGCTTTAGAATGATCTTGTGCTGTATCAGAACAAGTATAAGACACATAGACTAGTATACGCCCACTATGGAACATGGATGGCCGAGGGATTAGATTATACAGTCAGCATGCATGCTAATGTAAAACTAGTACTGCATTTTAATATTGAAAATCACATTTTATTGTCTAAAGAAAGTGTTTATATTACCCTCATGGTATTGGAACTAGGGATGTCAACAATTAATCGACTTACGATTAATTGTCGATCAACGTTGACGTTGGTCGAACAAAATGCATTAATTGTAATTAATCGCTAATCGCGGACACGCGCACCTGTGTAGTCACGAAACAAGGCAACCGCGCTGCGCCAAGCTCGACTTGCAGCCGGCCGCAGGCACCAACGGCACTGGTGCCTGCGGCAGCCCTGCGCAGCCCTGCGCGTACACCGGGGCTGCTGAGCACGAGATCGAACCGCGGCGCCCGGAATGCGTAGTCTCAGCTCGAGCCACAAACCAGCCGCACGAAACCAGCAGCGGCACGTGGTGGTTTAATCCTGGTTTAGTCCAGGTCTAGACCCGGTCCAGTCCTGGTTTAGTCCAGGCCCAGTCCAGGTTTAGACCTGGTTTAGTCCATGTTTAGTCCTGGTCTAGTCTCTTGGCCAATGAGGACGGAGAAACGAATGTTACACTATAAAAAAATGTTACACTATTAAAAAAAAAATTTAAAGAAAAAAAAAAAAAAAAATCCGCGAACCGCGATAGAGTGAGAGATTACTACGAAGCCTCTCGGATGAGCGGCGAAACGTTTTCAACCAAACAAACTTTGTCCAGTTGACAAATTGAACTTCTCCTTTTATCATGGATTCTACCTGGACGACTGAGGGACTTTTCACGCATTACTGTATTTTGTTATTCAGCATCAATACATTTGTCTGCTTTTTACTAAGGAATAATTAATTGAGGAATATACAATATAATAATACTATGATATATTTTTGACTCAGTGTTATGTATACTATAGCTTATATTCTTAAAGACCCTATTGAAACACTAAAATTCAGGTGAAAAACGCCGCTTATCAGTTAATCGTTAGTTGATTGACCTTATCGATCGATTATCAATTAATGAATTAATCGATGATTTGCATCCCTAATTGGAACCATAGTTGTATCTGTATTATGATCATTGTATCTTTACTATGGATTCATTATATGAACATTTAAACGAGCTCTATGGCAAGGTCGGTGACACAGTTTCATAGTTAAAACTGATAAAATAACTGTAATAAAAATAATAATATGAACTAGTTCATTTTTGGAACTGTGAACAAACTTAACTATAAACAATTATGAACTATGAATGAACTATTAACTATACACGATTATAAACTACCTAGTTCATAACAACACTGGTCACACCACCCACTGAGCCCATTTAAAGGGGTATGTACAAGATTGCAAATCACAGAAGACAAGCGCATTAAAAATGTAGAACTTTTTTTAAAATAAGTTATAAAAAAAATTAGGTACTGCATGCATGTGTATATATTCTATTTGTTATGGAAACAATTATACTTTATATTATTTTACTGCCTCCTCTTTGATGCTCTCTGTGTTTGTGGTCTGCTGTATTTGTGTTTTGTATGGGCTAGTTGTATGTGTTTTTTGAAAAAAAATTATGAAGACATCAAACAATACTCGATACAGCAGCCCACAATAACAGTATTGTATCACCAAATTTAGTATCACGATATATTCCGATATTTTTGCACACCCCTAGTATTGAGTATTGTGTCTATTCCTTATTAAAATCGAGTTTGAAATGTTAGTGACATTACAGCAGACTCAGGCTCCAGCTCGGGCCAGATAAATTGCACAGGCAGTCAGTCCATCGTGCACGGCTCTGCTTATCGGACAGGCCCTTATCTCCGGGGATATGCCCACAGTCATAGAGCCTTATGGGAATGAGCACCTCGGAGACCACTACGAGGTGATCCAGACCCCGCCAGTAAATGTGAAAGAAATGAGCCAGTTTTATCTGATTGTCATTAAATATCCAAAATGCAAATTTAGAAAACTTGAACCTGATTTGTAACCATTTCTAATTTTGACTAGACAAAAGAATTTACCATGTTACAACAAGAATAAGCTTTTTGACAATATTGATTTTAACTGCCCTCCCCCCGTCTGTACTAAAAGGCCCATATTATGCTATTTTCTGATCTATGTTATAATGTTTCACATAAAAATCCTGCATATTTAGGCTGAGTTCTTCAATCTCTACTGAACAAAAGGTAAAGCAACATTTGGGCTTTGGCTTTGAACATGTGCGAATAACACAAATCACAACTCTTGAGTATGTTTTTGAAGAGGTAACAGCATTTTAACAACAGGGCTAAAGGCTCACAAGAAACTCTTTTTGTCTATTAGAATGTTGTCATCTGAAACCCAGTAGTAGCTTTGTGTATGTAAGGCTTCAGGCTTTTAAAGATATCATTAAAAACTTCTACTTCCATTCCAAAAATTCATGCCATTGTATCTGTACTATAGTGTGGCACAACTTTAAAATTCATTTAAATGCAAATCAGTGGTACAGTAAGTTTTATGCCAATGTTTATCAGGCAGTTTTTTACTTTTTTTGACTTTTGCTTTACCAATACACTAGGATCTGGACTAGAAATGTACTTTACACTTAATGATCTTCAAGGAGACGAGCGTGTGACACCACCAGTTCACGTTACAGGTCGGAACTGTGGAGAGGCGGCACAAAAAATGCCAGTTTTTTTAGGCATATTTGGACAATTAAAACCTTTGTAAGTGAGTGCAAGATGGATACAGCGAAACATTTCAGCCACCGGAAAAGCTCCATAGTGGACGTTTTTAAATGCACATTCAGACATTGACACCTGACCTCCTGCTTGTGTGTTTCAGGTATGAGCTGTTCCAGAAGCATCTGCATCTCTTGGAGGAGGCAGAGGGCGGATTTGAACAGTTCACCCGGAGCTACCAGCGCTTTGGCGTGCAGCGTCTGCCTGACAACAGCCTGTGGTTCAGAGAGTGGGCCCCCGCTGCAGAGGCCCTGTTTCTCACCGGGGACTTCAGTGAGTACAGTACAACAGTATAGGAGACTTATATAGAAACTGTATAAATATTACAATTTTGAAAAGATATGGATCAATTTAACTTTTCTTTTTTTTTTTCCATGTATTTGAGCAAAATTTGTCTTGTCCCAGTATAGGTATATTATATAAGCAGCTCTTGAGGTCAAAATAAGTCTGCTGCAGGGGCTTCAAGGATTTATTGTTCTTCTCACAAGAAAGAATGAAAGTTAAACTGTAGGGGGCGCAAACGGGGCGCTCACAGACGCAGCAGCCCAGAGCTTTTGCCCTGTTTTGTTGTGAATTACTTTGCGAATCCTTGCCTGATCAGTTCTTACCAATCCGAATGGGGCTCAGATCAGTGCTAGGCTAAATCTTCCAAGGTTAACATAAACAAAAAATAAATAAATAATAGGGCTGCAACTAACGATTATTTTAGTAGTCGATTAATCTATAGATCCAGTGACGATTAGTCACGAAAAAAATATTACTAGAATAATGGACACGACACTAACGTTGGTATTTAGTGAGCGCAGTTACGCGTGCGTGCTTTAAGCATTCCGTTTCAAAGCGGAATATTGTCAGTATCCAGTTTAAAAAAAGTTGAAGTATTCTGTGAAACAGCATTCTGTTAAGGGAATACTGCCAAAACACGACTAGACTACATTTGGAATGAAAAAGTTTGTCCATGACTCGTGAGCAAATTGCGTATGGCCACCATTCCGTTTAGCACTAGTGCTAATATTGGAATATTTCTCACATGCAGATACAGTGCTAGCTGCCCGTCACAACACTCCCGCACTTTTCCGTAACTTTTCTAACTTTTTGCCCTTAAACGGCCCACTTTTGTAAATATTTTTGTCAACACTGTTCGTTAAGCTTGGGCTGCACTCGACGCTGCATTTTTTTCCGCACTTTTGGTGGATTATTTACCTGTCTCGGCTTAAGATGTGTAAGGGACCCCGTCCTCCGCTTGTCTACACAAAGGATCAGCTGATGGCGCTGCGCAGCGCTGTTGTGTTCCCCCGAGACAGGCATGTTATCCCTGACGAGATCCTGCGGACGACACGCCGTGGACGCCGCGCGGGACGTAAACTCCGGGAAAAGAAGAGACGCTGCAGGCCGGTCCTCCCCTCCGTCGTAATGGGGAATGTGCGCGCCCTCGCCAACAAGACGGACGAGCTTGCGGCGCTCGCTAGATTTCAGTGGGAGTACAGGGACGCTAGCATTATTGTTTTTACGGAGACATGGCTAACACCGCAAATCCCGGAGAGCGGGAAGAAGAAGGGAGGTGGACTAGCGCTGTTTCTGAACGAGAAATGGTGTAAACCTGGACACTGTACAGTGAAGGAGCAGATGTGTAACAAAGACATTGAACTGTTCGCTGTCGGCCCTGCGGATTCTTGACACAGACGAGTATTAAGTTCCAAATTAAAATGATACTTAAATAATACAACTAGTCGACAATGAAATTTCATGTCGACAAAATTTTATTGTCGACGTTGTCGACTAATCGTTGCTAATAATAAAACATGTAGTGAAAATGGAGCAGAATCTCTACAAAATGTGACCATTGTGAAAGGTGTAGGTAGGGCTGGGTGATATTGGTGGGAGAAAAAAAAAAGAATCTGCATCTAATTTATAAACCGTTTTAGTGCGGGTTGACATGATAGTTGCTGTTAGGTAGATTAGGAATACATTTGCACCCCAATTTTAAATTAATTGTGTTTTTAGTTGTGTTTTTTCACATTTTTAAGACTAAAAATCAGGTACACCACATTTTCTTTATTTGGTGTTTTTTTGTTTCATATTATTTGGGGATTTCTTATTTTAGTTAATCAATAAATTGCAAAAAGTCTGAAAATGTACTTTTGACCCAAATGAAGGGGTACTGCTTGAGGCCATCCTGATTATTATACTTACAGACACAACACATTTTTTAAAAAAACGAAACTTATTCCAGTCTCTTTTCGATGCAATTTATTTTGTGCAACAACAACAATCTCCTGTCAGGGCTAGTTACATAAGTTTTCCATTTGATGAGACAAAACCGCTCCCGCATCGAGCATCTACCCGACAACCCCACCTGTTCTTTCCCCCCTGCTCCTCACTGTAGACTTCAGCACGTAAACTCCAAGACCCAGTGTAAGTTATACTGGGTCTGGGAGTGTACGGAGAGCCAGAGAGACACCGCCGGAGGGCACCTGTCAGCACCTGTCAGCACCTCAGCACCCTGCCCTCGCTCTCATGTCCACCCTGTCTCCCCACAGCTCTACCTGGGTTAAGAACTCCTGCTCCCACCGCTCCGCTGTACACTGTCAGAAGCAGATATAGACCAGCAGAAAAACTCAGCTATGCCCCTGGTGTATTTTTAGGCATATGCTGTCATTGCCACTGTGCATAAAGTAGCGTTGCATAATAACAAGCTAAAAGACTCAGCTAAAACACTGACAGTTAAAGGGAGCCAAGGGAGTTTGTCACATATAAAGGATGACTTTGGCTAGGTGCTTTTTTTTTTTTTTTTTTTTTTCCATCTGAGCTGCATCATATTTTTATGGCAGCTTGAAAAGTAAACAGACGCATTTCTGTAAGTGGAATGGACAATGAGGGTCACGGGGACACTGTATGTACTCCAGTGGGATTTAAACCAACAGTTATCTCGACATAAATGCTAATGTCACATTGCAAAAGCCAAATTTGGCAACGTCTCGGTTCTTTCTTGATTCCTCTCCTCGATCCTCTTTTTTTTCAGCAAGTCAAGGAAACAACAGAGGAAACATGAGGGAGGGTTAAAGAGGAAGACATCAGATCAAATAATAAAACTTTATTTCTCACACTGAGGATTCAAGATTCAAGATTGTTTATTTGTCATATGCAGGATCAACACAAGGTCAACAATGCAATGAAATGCTTGGGCTCAGAAGAACAGTTGAGAAGTACTAATAGCATGCAATAAAAATACAAGGAGAAGAAAGTAAACAATACAATAAAAAATATGTAATAAAATATTAAATACAAAGGTACAGGCAGGAGTTTATATTATTGCAACAGCGTAAGTACCAGGGATAGCAGCAAAGGATGTTAGACAGTAAAACTAATAAAATATTCCAACATATTTATCTGATGATCTGACATTGATTTAAGTTCAAAGTCAGCTTTATTGTCAAAACATATGTACAGGTTGCACACACAGGATTTGAAATTGCAGCGCTCCCTAGGCCCACAGTGAACATAAAACATATAAACAAGACAATAAACACCATGACTAAAACATCACATATACCTGCAGCCAAAGTACAAGACAACAAACCCAGTGACTAAAACATCACATATACCTGTAGCAAAAGTAGAGTAAACTTGTGTATATAATACATTTCATTTCATTTATTTAATTTATTTGACAGGGACCATGTACAGGAGCATTAATCACAGTCAATGAAGAGATGCTTTGTACCAGACTATAGCTCTTTGAGCTAATTTCCATCTGCAGTCCCTGAGACACAACATGACAAAACATTAAACACAGCATAAAATAATGCAAAAAAGTCCTAAAATCCTTAGTATAGTCCTTACTACAGGGTCATTTTGGTCTCTCTTCTCCCTGTGTTTCCTCTGTGAGTGGGACTTCCTCACCCAATTCCTGCACATTCAAGGAGAAGGAAGTGTGGGATGAGAAATGCGATGCAGCCATTGTCGTATGTGGTCAAAAAATATGAATACTTGTTCAGTGCCGACCGTGTGACGACAGAAACATGCACCACCTGATCAGTCTTGACCAATCAGAGCAATGGTGGCTATACAAGGCTAGCACTACATTCATATTTACGATAAAAATGTTATATTAAAGCCCCAGTGTGTAGGATTCGTGGCGCATAGGTGGATGGTGCTGTTGCACTTTCTGTTTTAGCTACGGCAGACCTCGAGGGTCACCCAGGTGCGCCGTAACGCGGACAGCTCTCGTACCCGCGCACGAGCCGCGCGCCGCTACTGTATAAATAAAACGCTGCCCCGTTTTTTTTTTGTTTTGTTTTTTCCTCATGAAAACACCCGATCATGTACCATGACACTCTACACATCAAATGAAACCTTACAGTCTCCTCTTTTTGACTATGTAATTCATTTCCCTGCACAATAATCACTCCCCGAGCACATGGGGCTTTTATATGGAAAAGCACAAAACGAGGTTAGCTTACCTTAGAATGCTTTGCACAGGTCAAACTCTGTATTTCACCATAAACTTGCTCTCAATTTGTCCGTAAGGATCCAGCGAATAAAATCCAGCAAAACAATTTAGTCCAAAACACGTGTTGGATCCATTACGACGTCTGATCCGGCAGCATGCTTGTGTTGTTTACCCAAAACCACGAGCCTTGCCGAAGGCGAAGGCAGAGCCCAAATGTCCTTCTGCGGCTCTCGTATTCAAAATGGCTGCCTCTGCATGGGGAAGATCCCCCTTTTATGCGACTATATCCAAGTCCAAAAGAATACTTTGATTTCATGATGGAAGTGAAAAGGCTTGGAAAACAATGTATTTTTGAATGGGTATCTTCAATTTCAGTAATTAACGGGTAAAAATCTTACACACTGTCCCTTTAAAGAAATGTATCCGTTAAATTTATATTGGTTAATTGTCAACCTGGGATCCTTCTGTTTATTCAGTACAGAAGATGTTTGGTCCCCACCTCCTCCCTGCATCTCAAGCTCAGAGCTGTCTTTTTTTTTTTTTTTTTTTCCTTGTAAGTAGCATGTTTGATTCTGACAGACTATCCTTGCTCTTGATTGGCTAATCCACCTGTCAGTCACACCCATCTGAACAGTGGGAGCTCAAACAAGCACCCATAAAACAGATCTTGCATTCTTAGCTGGCCAGCCAAAATAATCCAAAGAGACATTTTTTAGGAAGATTCTTAAATTTTTTTATGTTACAAGACTAAAAACAAAGTGGGTGCCTTGGTTTGCTGCAACAAACTACTGAATACTCATTTGTAACATTCTGAAACGTGCATGGAGCTTGCATCTTGTTTGAACTCGGCAGAACTCAAGAAAATGGGAGCAAACGCACACCCCATTACACCCCGTCTTCATCTGGTCTTGTGAAAAATATTGATTACACAGGATAAACTTACATACGCGTTTGTACGTGGCCATGTTTAATATTTTAATAGCTGGGCATTTCATCAGAGCCCTGCTAAAGTTGTTCGGCGCGTGCAACCTCTTATATTTGCACTGAAATCCTTTCCCTCTGTGCTCAACTCTGGAAGTAATTTCAGGTTAATAGCTTTGCGAGCGTTCTTCCCAGTTAACCTGAGCTGGGGCTATGTATTTTTTATCATCATTGGCAAGATTAAATGAGTCGCCCGCTCATCACTCACAGCGATATAAAGGAAAATGGGATGTCATTTCTCCCAAAGTGAATTGTTTTGTCGTCTTTATCCGAAGCATTAGAGCACTGATATTTATGATTCATGTCAGTAGTTTTTAGTGCAGTCATCAGGCGAACCATGTCTGAAACCAATCTAATGTGAAAAATGATTATGGAGAGGTGCAATCAGCGAAACAAGCGGACACATTGACAGCTGCTGTATTGTGATAAAGGAACGCAAATTAGAATTGTTCTTCTTTCACTTTGGACCCAAGCAAAACTTTTCAGTCCAAAAACACAAGTAAATATGAATGCTTTAGTTGAACATTGAGCTCAGATGCTGGTTCAAAAATTCATGATGTTTTTGTAGTGTAGTTTGGGAATTGTTGTGCAACTTGTCTTTTCATAAATGTTATATGTGCTGTTCTGTGTCATCTAGTATCAATAATTGAATATAACTTTATTTAGAATCAGAGAAAAAGGAAAAAAAAAGAATGGAATATTTATTTGGACAGTAATGCATAAAGCCTAAATACAAAAATTACATGTATGCAGATGTATAATACAAAATATAAACCTTTTGCAATGGAAGCAAACAAAAGGAGCTGTCAAACAGAAAGAGAAAAGAGTTGGAAGGCAGTAATATTAAGGAAAAACATTTTCTTGTAAACCAATATGAACAGCAGTCGCCTCACAGGGATTCACAAAACTAGTTAGAGGAACTAATGAAAACCTACCCAGATTCATTGGTTAAATTTGTGATTCATGAAGTTCATATTGTACGATATGATAAAGCCCAGCCTTGCCTCATAGTTGCCTCAAAATTTGCATAAAATGGAATGAAATGAATTTCTGGAAGTGCACTGAAGGAAATGGTTTGATTTGAGTTGCTTTCATGTGCATGTTGGACAGTTGGGACCAGGGCGGTTCACTCGTGACTCATGTGCTTTTACTCGGATTCTGAGGACATACTCTGGACCTGTTTATGTGGATCTGGATCTGATTATTTCCTGTTTTGTTGTTTGACATAACTCTTGTTTGACTTCCAGCAATCAATGCCCATTACGTCACAACTTTGGCCGTTCATGCTGCTTCCAGGAGTCCCATTTCTCCGACTTGAGCAAACCACAATTTTCAGGCTACGTTTATATGATGTACGCAGCTAGGTGGTGCTGTGATACATTATCACTATGGCTGCACACATGTGTAGAATCCTCCTTAATTTATTTACTTAATTTAATTTACTTAACTTTTTAATTTAATTTAAATTTATTTTATTTTACTTAATTTACTATATAAATATAAATATCCAGAAATGGTGACAAACCCATGATCCTGTCGTCATTGAGGGCAGACAAATAGAGCAGGTTGCATCCTTCAAATATTTGGGCGTGTACATTGACTGTTTGTTTAAATGGAATGCACATGTTGATTTTCTTTGCTCCAAACTGTCCCAGAGGCTCCACTTTTTAAGGAGACTGAGGCTGTTTGGTGTGGGCACAAAAATTATGACTTGTTTTTATAATGCTGTGTTGGAGAGTCTGTTACGCTACTGTATGGTCGCCTGGTTTGGTTCTTTAACTGTGCAGTGTAAAACCAAACTTTGAAAACTTGTAAATAAGGCCATGAAAGTGATTGGTAGGAGAGAGTTCCCTTCTCTGCAGGACATTTTTCAGGACTCTGTGCTCGCTCGGGCCAGAAGGATTGTGGGGAACCCTTCTCACCTGTTACATGGGGAATACGAACTGCTTCCATCAGGCAGACGCTATCGAGCGCATAACTTTAAGAGCAACAGATATAAACTTTCATTTGTGCCCACTTCTGTTGCACTCTTGAACAAATCTGCACAACAAAAGCGCACTTAAGTCACCTTATATTATATGTTGCAATAATTGTTTGTGCAATAGGGCTCGTGTAATAATTACCTGTGCAATAGGAATTGTGCAATAATTGTTCTGTGCAATAGGGCTTGTGCATTATCCATTGTGGATTAGGGCTGGTGCAATATTTTTGGCACTTTACATGTATCCTGGGATGAGTTCTGACTGTTATCTGTCTGTACTGTATGTGTGTGTATAACTGTTTTTAAGCTGCGGGCAGTGAGCCCAAGACAAATTTCCCCTCGGGGACAATAAAGTTTATCTTATCTTATCTTATCTTATAAACACGTACGCGACTTCAACAGATTTGACCAGAGTTTTGCGTCTTGGGCAGTGTAGAGCGTATTCAAGTTTTCCACTTTGGAGGGCGGTTTCAGTTTTTTGCGGTTTTAAGCCCCCAAAAAGCCGTCAGCGTCTAAACAAAAAGCACTTCCGATAAAATATTTTGTTGTTTTTACCCGTAAGCGTTCTCGTGTAAACAGGCCCTCAGTATGCAGCGTGCAGTCGCCGCTCGGAACATTGCATTTACAATTTACAATCAACATGAACATGATCACATGATCATAAGGCAACAAACCAAAAAGTCAGTCCAAAGCTTGATGTTAAAAAGTACATGATAAAAACCCGTAAATTGATCTGTCACATTTATCTCTTGCAGTATTTTGTTTTTACTTCTCTTTGTTTGTCAGCTAATCTTTCAGTCGTCATCTTTTTCCCTTTTCTTTCTTTTTTTTAAGCTAACAGTTACATTTTGAATAACTTTTTATCTCTTTGGAATATTTTCGCCCTGGTATGATGTAACAGTTTACCTTGCTAACATTATTATTTCTACCCAGGCACACACTCTGCAGGCAATTTCAGGGTTTACCTCGCCAACCCATGCCCAAACTGGAATGCATTATGGCTCGCTGGTGGGAATGGGGCTTTTGTTTATTTGCAGTTCAATTTTCTTGGTCCTTAGCTGTGTTTTCCATGCACTTCCTCACTTCATTCTCCTTTCCTTTTTAATTATCTTCCAGGACCTTGGGCACTCGCTCAATTCCAACATTCAATTCTGCGGGAGATTACATTTTGACACGGCTCAGTCATATTATTTGATTTCAATTTCATAGCCAGCCCAGCAGCCCCAGTCATGAATTCAGCGTAGGGTCGGGTTGCATAATGCGCAATTTATATATTTATTTTGGATTTTTGGATTTTTTTTTACTTTACCGAAAAGCTCAGAGGAAAAGCTGATGGACAATTTGTGAAGAATACATAGCTTTGTCTTTTTGGTGTCATTCCAGGTCAGTTCTGGTGTATATTTTGCAATTCATTTTCTATATACGCTTTTGTTTCGGTACACGCATAACAAGCAGGTACAGAATCCCGGATACAAGAATAAATAGAAAATGGAAAAAAAAATAAAAAAAGCAGGAAATTGACATGCCAACATTGTCGCTGCGTAATGCAATGATTTGTGTCCTAATCTATTTCTGCCAGTCAATGAGGGTTGCTTGTGCTTTATCACGGCATCATGGCTATAACATCTGTCAGGGCCCCCCTCAAATGCATAATGCAATAAGAAATGGAGCCGGATTGGGAGCGTGGTTTCATCAGTTTGCCTTGTGCTTCAGTGAGCTCATTGCAATGCGTCGCTGCTAAAAAAAAAAAAGTCACAGAACACACAAGAGGAAGTAGAAAACTGTAGCGAAAAGAGCCAAGTCTAGTGTTGTAGAGGAGTTATTTACAGGTGTTGAAGGGGTTAGCTAAATATCTTACAGCGACTTTTGTTTTCTAATTGTTTTTAGACTTTCAATTTATTTTACAATCTTTTTTTTATTAATATTCATATGCCAAGAAGGAAGCTACTCACAATAAGTTAGGGATATTGTTATTCATATGAGTATTTTTCATATTTGGTCTGAATTTTAATGAAATGAGTAAAAGTTCCCTTTGATATTACTAATAATGAATGAGGAAAAAAACACCTTTTTCATTAGTTTAATTGATTACACCCCCAAAAATTATGACAATAACAAAGATAGCCCCAAATAACAAAATCTTGACTGTCAGTAACGGGTGTTTCCACCATTTGCTGCAATGACAGCTCGACAGCGATGTCTCATGCTCCTCACTACCCTCATGATGTTGTTCTGAGGCAATGCATTCCACTCACAAGTGCTACACGCAGTTCTGCCAGGTCATGCGGTGGTGGGGTACGATCATCCAGTCTCTGCTTCAACTGGTCCCAGACGTGCTCTATGGAGTTCAGGTCAGGGGATATTGCTGGCCGTACCATATGAGGCACTCCGACTTCCTGAAGTCGAGCTGTGACAATTCTGACTCGATGTGGTGGAGCATTATCATCCATGAACAGAAAGTTGGGAGTGTGCTGGCGGAATTGGGGGATGATGATGGGTTCTATGATGTCTCTGAGGTAAGAACGTGCAGTTACAGAGCCATCTACAATATCCAGATCTGTTTTGCGCTGACTGGTGATGCATACCCAGACTGTTGCACTGTCTCCACCAAAGGGAACCCTGGGGACCATGTTGACCTAGACGTATCGCTCACCTCGCCTTCTCCAGCAACGCTGACGACCATCATTTCTGTGCAAGGTGACCCGACACTCATCAGTGAACAAGACGCTAGACCACTGCTGCATTGTCCAGGTCACATGATCTTGTGCCCACTGCAAACGTTCACGGTGGCGTCTTGGTGTCAATGGAGTCACCTGCAACGGTCATCTGGCATTCAAGCCAAAGCGGTGGATTTGGTTACGTATGGTTTGTCTGGAAACCCTAGTCCCCCTCACCTCTCGTAAACGGGCCTGCAGCTGTGTGGCCGTTGCATGACGATGTTTGAATGCGTAGGTCCTTAGGTACTGGTCATCGATGCGGTCTGTCACTCGAGGGGCACCACTCCTGGGCCTGTCACAAACTCTGCCAGTAGTTCTGTGTCTTGATCCAAGTCTGCTGATGACACTTTGAGACACACCAAGTTCACGAGCAACATCTGATTGCATGCTACCGACCGAAGGCGGACTATGGCCAGGCGAAGCTGCTCGTCCGTTAAGTTAAGTGACGTCGTGTGTTTATGGCTGTTTGAATGATGAACTTGGAATGACTTACTGACAATACCAGCTTTTTATACCCACAGAATGCTGAAATTGATGCCACATTGAAAAGGTTTGTCTTCTAGTATTTTTGGCATTAGCCCCAATATGTACACGGTGAAACCAGTATGTGGGAAACACAAAATGAGGTGTGTCTATCACTCCAATACATTTGCCTCCCTATCCCAAAAATCTCTGAAGTGAAGCAAACACCGTATGTATGACATCCGCTGATTCTCTCCCTAACTTATTGTGAGTAAATGTATATATTGTTTGTAAGTCTAAATGAAAGGGTCATTGGTTTCCTACCTTCTAATTCTAATCTGCCCTGAATGTAAACACCACACCACAGTGATATTCAGTGATGGGAGGGCTTAGCTTAATGTCATGCAAATGAGCACCTTTATGCCACCAGCCCTAGAGTGAGAGAATCTTCAACACAGCTTTTCTTAGCTTTTTGTTTTCAGATGTCCCGCTTTCAAATGGCCACGAATTCTTCAAATTTTATCAAATTTCCATGTGTAAGGCATCGTTGGAAAGCTTAAACTACACTTCCAGAATCTGTGAATAACTCAATACGCCTCTGGGACGACTTGTGACTGGTTTTGCGGCGGTTGGTCACATATGTGTAAAATCTCAATGAAATAAGAACTTTTTCTGCATTTGTTATTTTGATACAGGGGCTGTTAAAGTCACAAGTCCACTGCGTGCTGTCTGAATCGAATTCTAAAGTTGTTTTATTGTCCGATAATCAGGAATGGTTTGCATGCTAGTTGTTATTGGCTTTACTGTGATAATGGCAACACTCTGGTCTCTGAAAGTTCAAAGTCAGTTGTATTGTCAAAAACCATATGTACAAGTTGCACACACAGAATTTGAAATTGCAGCGCTCCCTAGGGCCACAGTGAACATAAAACATCTGATAAACAAGACAATAAACACCATGATTAAAACATTACATCTACCCGTAATAGAAGTACAAGACAAACACAATGATTTAAAAAGTTGTTGTGCTTATAAATTCATCGTGGTGAATAACTGGGATCCTCAGACTGCTTAAGTGAGGAATAATTTTGGGCCACTGCAAACAGTTTAAAATGAACTCTCTCTGTTCTCCACATTTTTAAGATGGTAAAAATCAGGTACAGTGTCTTTAAAAAGTTGCATAAAACTAAAATCATTTTGGGGGCATTTGGGTTCCAAGAGGCATTGCATTAAAGGTCCCATGACGAGGTACTTCTTGATGCTTTTATATGGTGCCTTAATGGTTCCCTAATACTGTAAATGAATCCTGCTCCAAAATCAAGACTCAGTGCATGAGAAAGACACATGTACAGAGTCAGAAAGTCTCTCTCTGAACAACTCATTCTGGGCCTTGTTGCTTGAATGCAAATGAGAAGGACAGAGATAGGTTAGAGGAGCAGGTGTTTGAGCGGTGCGCTGTGCGCTGGCCCCACTTCCGCGTTTTAAGCGCGGAGGAAGAAAGGAGAGGCATTTCAATGAAAGAAACACATTTTCACAGAAAATTAAACCACTGCTGTTTCAGATTTCCAGAGGCTCAGATAAAGGACTTCCGAGCCGAGAAACACTTGCATGTGGGTGTGATTTACAGAGACGCTGAGTACAGACACAGACGGGGTGTGGAGCTGCATTTTTCGATGTGACGTCACATAGTTGCCTTGTTCAGAATCGCCCGTTTGAGCTGTGTTTTTTTCTAACGCAGAAAAGGACCGCAAATGCTCAGTTTAGACATTTCGCAAATTTAGCCATGGGGGGGGCTAAACAGGGTAGGGGAGCTCACATTAATGTTCAAAAACCTCAGAAAGTGAAAATTTGATGCCATGGGACCTTTAAAGGGATATGCCACCCCCAGGTCAAATTTGGGCATCTCCCCACAGTCCAGAGACTAAAATAAGTGGTGGAAAGCGTTTTCCTGCTCACCCAGCCATTGTCCGAGTCTGTCGCCACTGACCGCCGCGGTATCTGGTGCTCCTCCGCCTTAGACTGGAGTCTAACGTCGCCAGAGAAAGATTTCGGCCAAAAGGAATTAATTTGCTCGATGCGTTTCCCAATTACTTTGTGTGTAGTGCGCATTCATATCGAGTGCAAATAAATGTGCAAATCAACACGGAGAGCTTGCCTTGGTCATTTTGGGTGGGAACTATTTTCCAGTGCGTAAGAATACAGCCGTATCACGCAGTACGCTACCAGGGGAATCCCAGTTACGCACCGGGAAGGGAGTTCCCCTGTTGCACAACGTGGTGCGTGATACGACTGTATTCTTACGCACTGGAAAATAGTTCCCACCCAAAATGACCAAGGCAAGCTCTCCGTGTTGATTTGCACATTTATTTGCACTCGATATGAATGCGCACTACACACAAAGTAATTGGGAAACGCATCGAGCAAATTAATTCCTTTTGGCCGAAATCTTTCTCTGGCTACGTTAGACTCCAGTCTAAGGCGGAGGAGCACCAGTTACCGCGGCGGTCAGTGGCGACAGACTCGGACAATGGCTGGGTGAGCAGGAAAACGCTTTCCACCACTTATTTTAGTCTCTGGACTGTGGGGAGATGCCCAAATTTGACCTGGGGGTGGCATATCCCTTTAAAATGGCAAGGAATCAATTTTTTTCCCAGAAATCTCTGCATGATTGTTTATCAGTAAACCTTTTTCATAGTTATGGTAGTAGTTTTTGACATGATGTTCCTACAATTTGGCAAGATTTGGCTGCATTCCAAAACTTGACGACTGGTAGTTTTCAGATTTTAGAATATTTTGAAGTCGAACTCCCAGATGAGGGGCAAGAGACAGATTTCCCCATTGATCACAAAAGGTAAACTCACAAATGTTGAACCTGGTATTTTCAAATACTGACTAAACCCTAGAACTCACTGTATTACAACATAAGTTTGCATTTTAACAGTTTTAATTTTAGCTACCCCCATCTGTATTACATATTATTGGACTATAGAATGCTGTGATGTCAATAGGACACAGTGGGTTGCTCTGTTTAACCTCTACTGAAACCCTCATTTGTGCCCATTTCTTGAAAGCCATAGATACGATTTCAGTAAAAGTATTTCTCATGGAACTTTGACCTCATCATTATTATTTTATTTCAACTCCCTTGTGCGTACAATACTGCAAGCTGATTCCACAAATGGTGCTTGTGATCATTTGCCCCTCAAGTGTAATCAGCGCCTTCTCCTCTGCTTCATTCCTACATTTCTTTGCTGTTTAATAAATTGCTGCAGTTTGCTAATGATTAAACCCTATGATGCAAGTGCAGCTGAAATACCAATTTCACGGCAGCATCAACTTGAAAAAGCTAACAGACTTGTGTGCACAGTTCCTGCTTAAAAAAAAAAAAAGACAATTTATGACGTTACAACTGGAAATTGTATGCCATAAAAGTTTCAGGAAGAAGTTGACAAAGTTTAACCATAAAACTACTGCCGTTACTGTTTCTATGTGCATGTGAATAAACTTGTGTCTTTGTATATACTAGAGTTGGGCGGTATCCAAATTTTGATACCGTTAAACCGTGTCCACATTTTCCCGGGGTATACGGTATTACCGTTGCTAAGGCTAAAAAACAAAAAAACAAACAAAACAAAAAAACACTTCGTAGCACTACAGTGGAGTCGCCTCGCCAAATGGCAGCTTGCACCTGTACCGTTCAGAAACAGAATAACAAGCATTACATAGGCCTAATGATACTGAAAACATAACAAAACATGTACAAAATTAGTAACTTTTATTAACAAATGTGTAAAGTGCAAATACAGCAGCCAACCGACGGGACGAAATGACATAGTCTGTGGGCTAAAGCTAACAAACCAACAGGAATCAAATAAATAAAATATTTGATCTTATCAAATAAGAAAATCTGAACAATAAATAACAAGACATAACCGAAAATGTGCATATATAACCCTGTCCCGAGAACGCAGTGGAAAATACTGCTCGTTTGTATATTTTTAAAATCTATTAACATGAATCAAATAAATTAAACGTACAACTATACAACATCCCGGACCGTTTTCGTCCGTCAGAAAAAGCTACTCCTTATTGAAAATAAAAATATTAAGCTATTGAATGCAAAACCAGCATGTCACTTTTTCCGGCTTGAGTAGGGCACGTTGTGGATTGACAACTTTGCCTGCGGTGCTGAAGACCCGTTCCGATGGAGAGCACAGGCATTTTCGGGCAACCCTTGTTCCACCAAAGAAGTTGTCCATGGCAACAGCTGAGTCCGGGATTTGCGGGGTTAACCAGGACTCCGTGAAAACCATGACGCTGCAGTCTCTGCATTCCCTCTGATACCGTGTAAGCGCCGCTAATTCGTCCGTCTTGTTCGGAATAGACCGCACGTTTCCCGCGATGACAGAGCGAAGCACAGGTCTGCAGCGTCCTTTCCTTTCCCGGAGTTTGCGTCCAGCACGTCGGCCTCTGCGTGTCCTCCGTAGCAGCTCCTCCGGGATGTCATGGCGGTCTCGGGGGAGCACAACTGCGCCGCGCAGCGCTAACAGCTGATCCCTCGTGTAAACAATGGGAGCACGTGTCCTTACGCACATGGCGCCGGTGAAAAAGTTAAAATCCAGAGAAAATAGAGGTTGAAATGGAGCAGAAAGATCGCGTTTCTGAAGCACTTAGCCTTATACACACAATCTTCAAAGTGTACAAAAGAACAAGAGCAACAAGAACAATAAGAGCAGAAAAAAGTAGGAAAATAAGGGAGCGCGTTGCAACCAGCTCCGGCTCACGCCGCGCCGGAAGAAACAACAACAAAAAAAAAACAACAACTTTGGGACCAACTCAGCGCGGTCTGTCATGTTGTCTTGTTTTTCTCCTCCTCCTTCTGAGCGGTAATGACACGTGACGACGCAACATCCAGGAACTTCATTGAACTTCATCTCTCCGATAGTAATATTAGTTTTAAACTGTAATAGTATTAAATTAACAAACACAACCACACATACATAAGTGCTGGACAAACACTCTTTATTTAATTAAATTAAATTAAATTAATTATAGTTAATATTATATTAGGGCAAGATTTTTTTTTTTTAATGACGGTAATGAATCTGATACCGTTGCTATTTTTAGATACCGCAGTATACCGTATTACCGTATTACCGCCCAACCCTAGTATATACAGCTCTGGAAAAAATAAGAGACCACTGCAAAATTATCAGTTTTTCTGATTTTACTAGGAACATTTTTGTTTGTCTATAAACTACTGACATTTCCCCCAAATTCCAAATAAAAATATTATCGTTTACAGCATTTATTTGCAGAAAATGACAAATGGTCAAAATAAAAAAGATACATGTTTTCAGACCTCAAACAATCCAAAGAAACAAGATCAAATTCATTTTAAAGCTCCCATGGCATGAAATTTTCACTTTCTGAGGTTTTTGAACATTAATGTGAGCTCCCCTACCCTGTTTAGGCCCCCATCCCATGGCTAAAAGTTGTGAAATGTCTAAACTGAGCTTTTGCGGTCGTTTTCTGCGTTAGAAAAAAACACAGTTCAAACGGGCGATTCTGAACAAGGCAACTATGTTGCGTCACATTGAAAAATGCAGCTCCAGGACCTTGGGCACTCGCATCTCAACAGCCCCCCCCCCCCCCCCCGTCTGGATGTCTACCCACCGTCTCTGTAAATCACGCCCAGAGAGTTTGGACCGCGAATGAGCTACACAATGTGAAATGCGTTTTTTTATTTGCCTGGAGGCACGTGCAGTTGTGTTTCTAGGCTCGGAAGTCCTTTATCTGAGCCTCTGGACATCTGAAACAGCAGTGGTTTAATTTTATTTTCTGTGAAAATATTTTCTGTCAGAGACTTTCTGACTCTGACTCTGTACATGGGTCTTTCTCATGCACTGAGTCTTGATTTTGAAGAAGGATTCATTTACAGTATTAGGAAACCATTAAGGCACCATATAAAAGCATCAAGAAGTACCATGTCATGGAACCTTTAAAACAACATAATACCTATTTTTACACTTAAAGCAACAGTAACATTTTTATAATCTGAACCTTATTTCGGTAATAAAACAAGATGATGTACTCACCCATTGTACTTTGCTGTCATTTGGAGCATTTCCGGAGATTTTGTAGTTTAGCGATATCCGTTTAACGTGATAGCTCGGGGCAGGCGATTGCAGTCACCAAATAACACAAACTTTAGCATTTTTCGGATGACAAAAGCTCAATGTTGGTGTACATTTTCGCTGGAGTCCAAAGTGGCCTGTAATCCGATATCCTGCCATGGTTTCGATTGGATGACGAGGACAGTGCGCAAGAAGAGTTCAGAAATCAATATTTGGTGCAATAACCCTTATTTTTAATCACAGCTTTCATGCATCTTGGCATGCTCTCCACAAGTCTTTCACATTGTTCTTGGGTGACTTTATTCCACTCCTGGTGCAAGAACTGAAGTAGCTCAGCTTTGTGTTTGTGTTGGAATTCAACAGACGCTGGAATGGAATGGCTGTAATACATGTAGAGATGCTGATTTCAGAAAAAAATGCAGTGGTCTCTTATTTTTTTTTCCAGAGCTGTATGTGTTTGGTTCATACATTAAAGGCGCACTGTAACTTTTTGATTGGGGGTTCGTCACTTGCTTGTTTCTATGGCTATGGATATGTCATTGCCTGGAATGTTCCACAGTATGACATTAAACAACTCTGCCTTGCACTTATTACGTTATAGGTGGTTTTATAGCTTAAAACGCCTACAAAAACAGTCATTCTGACTTTGAGCGGGGTTGCCTCTCCACAGATCTGACCTGTATCTTGATCTGGTTTGGTCTCCATGGTGACTGTATGGTTTAATTCCATACTGTAAAACATCCAGACAAAGCAATAACCGCTCCATGAAGAAAAGCATTTGACAGACCCACCAACACACTTCCTCTTTTTTTTCCTCGGTGGGCCAAAATTAATATGTATTTGTAGTTTGTCTGCAAAGATTTTTATGATTTTTAAATTATGTTTAATAATTATTGTGTGTGTGTGTGTGTTTTTTTTTAAGGAATAAACTGGTATTGTGTTTTTTTTTCATTTCTCTGTGTGAAATTAAATCAAAATAGTTATTTATTTCAAACGTCAGCAAACCTTGGAGGGCCAAATTGGACCCCTTGGAGCCTCATTCTCACTCTAAGAGCTGCTGTTACTGGGGCATTTTTGCTTAATTACATGGTAAAAAATCAGCTACAACCCAGATTATGCTATTTTCTGATCAATGTTGTAATGTTTCTTCACCCCAAACACACCTGGAGTTGTGTTTTGTTTCATTCACACGTTTAACACACAAACCCTGCATATTTAGGCTGAGTTCTTCTCTTAAACTGAAAACTCTGTTCCACCTTGATGTCATATCGATACTGTATCATCACATTATCGTATTGTGTAATGTGATGATACAGTATCGATATCGTGGGCTGCTGCTGATATATCATAAGTATTTTATTTATTTTTATTTTATTTTTTGGTATATTTTACAGAATTATTTTGTTACAGCGCTTGTTTGTTTAGAGGTAGGAAATTCGTTTATGTAACAGATTTGACATTTTCAGTTTTGAGGATTAAAATATTTGTGTTTCATAAGAAGTGGTTTAACAAAGACTTTTAGTATCACAGCCATGATTTTAGCCTTTATTTTTTATTGAACCATATGGAATTTATTTGAAATATATATTGTTTCATGGCCCATGTATCGAGGTATATATTGTATTGTGGCCTGTGTATCGAGGTATCTATCATATCGTGGCCTGTGTATCGAAGTATGTAATACAGGACATGTTCCACTCTGTTTTTAAACTCCATACACCTACATTAGAATCATTTGGATGAGTTCAGCTCTGGAATTGCCCGTCTCTACTGAACTAAAGGTACAAGGAGCCGTTAACTTGAAAAATACCACTACATGACATCACAAGGTGGATCAGAGCATTTTAAGCTGTGGAGATGTAAACAGGCTGATAATAAAGGGTTAATCAAACGTGTGAATGAAACAAAACACAACTCAACTCCAGGTATGTTTTTGATGAGGAAATGACATTCTAACATGGCTTAAAGCTCACCTGAGTCAGTTTTGTTTAAGTTAGTCTTCAGCTTTGGACCAGTTGTATTTTCCACTGCAGTTTTTAACCCTGTGTTCTGTGTGCTCGCAGATGGCTGGGACAAATTCTCTCATCCTTACAAAAAAAAGGAATTTGGCAAATGGGAACTGACTATTCCTCCTCTGAACGACAATTCTCCTGCAGTGGCTCACGGCTCCAAACTCAAGGTAGGGAAACACGCACACACGGACAGACACACACACACACAGACATGCACACACAGGCACACACAGGCAGAGATACACACACAGGCAGAGATACACACACAGGCAGAGACACACACAGACATGCACGCACAGAGACACAGACCCACACACACAGGCACACACAGGCAGAGACACACACACAGGCAGAGATACACAGAGAGGCAGAGATACACACACACACAGGCAGAGACACACACACACAGACACACACACACACACGCACACACAGGCAGAGACACACACACAGGCAGAGATACACACACACAGGCACACACAGGCAGAGACACACACAGGCACACACAGGCAGAGACACACACACACACACACACAGGCAGAGACACACACACACACACAGAGGCAGAGATACACACACAGACACGCACACACAGGCAGAGAAGCACGCACAAGAGACAGACACGCACATATACACTCCGAGCGAGACACACACACACCGACAGAGACACACACACCGACAGAGACAAACAAAGAGACACACTCAGACAGACAAACGCACACAGACAAATGAAGAGAAACACACGCCGAGACAGACACACAGACAGAGACACTGACACACGCACACACACAGACAGACAGAGACACGCACACACACAGACAGAGACACGCGCACACACAGACAGAGACACGCACACAGACAGACACGCACGCACAGGGACACGCACGCACACACAGACAGAGACGCACGCACACACAGACACGCGCACACACAGACACGCGCACACACTGACACCCACGCACACAAAGACCCGCACACACACACAGACAGAGACACAGGCACACACAGACTGAGACACGCACACACACACACACAGAGACAGAGACGCGCGCGCACACAGACAGAGACACGCACACAGAGACACGCACACAGACAGAGACACACACACACAGACACCCCCACACACAGAGACACGCGCCCGCACAGAGAGACACGCGCACGCACACACAGAGACACACGCCCACAGACAGGCCCATGCACGCACGCACAGACAGAGACGCACACACACACAAAGACAGACACGCACACACACAGACAGAGACACACACACACAGAGACACACACACGCACGCACACACACACACACACACACACAGAGACACGCACGCACACACACAGATACGCACACATACAGAGACGCGCACGCACACACAGAGACACACACGCACACAGAGACGCACGCACACACAGAGACGCACGCACACACAGAGACGCACGCACACACAGAGACGCACACATGCAGAGACGCACACACACACACACACAGACAGACACGCACACACACACAGACAGACACGCACACACACACACAGAGACACGCACACACACACAGACAGAGAAACGCATACACACAGACAGAGACAGAGACACACACAGACAGACACGCACACACACACAGACAGAGACACGCACACACACACAGACAGAGACACGCACACACACACAGACAGAGACACGCACACACACACACAGACAGAGACACGCACACACACACACAGACAGAGACACGCACACACACACAGACAGAGACACGCACACACAGACAGAGGCATGCACGCACAGGCAGAGACACGCACACACAGACAGACACGCACACACACACACAGAGACACGCACACACACACAGACAGAGAAACGCATACACACAGACAGAGACAGAGACACACACAGACAGAGACACGCACACACACACACAGACAGAGACACGCACACACACACACAGACAGAGACACGCACACACACACAGACAGAGACACGCACACACAGACAGAGGCATGCACACACAGACAGAGACACGCACACACAGACAGAGGCATGCACGCACAGGCAGAGACGCACGCGCACACAGACGCACGCACACAAACAGACACGCACAGAGACACACACAGACAGAGACACGCACACACACACAGACAGAGACACGCACACACACACACACAGAGACACGCACACACACACACAGAGACACGCACACACACACACAGAGACACGCACACACACACACAGAGACACGCACACACACACACAGAGACACGCACACACACACACAGAGACACGCACACACACACACAGAGACACGCACACACAGAGACAGAGACACACACGCACACACAGAGACAGAGACACGCACACACAGAGACAGAGACACGCACACACAGAGACAGAGACACACACGCACACACAGAGACAGAGACACACACACACACACACAGACAGACACGCACACACACAGACAGAGACACGCACAGACAGAGACAGAGACACACACACAGTGACACGCACACACACACAGTGACACGCACACACACACAGACAGAGACACGCACACACAGACACGCACACACAGACAGAGGCATGCACGCACAGACAGAGACGCACGCACAGAGACACACACACACACAGAGACGCACGCACACACACACACACAGAGACACGCACGCACACACACAGATACGCACACATACAGAGACGCGCACGCACACACAGAGACACACACGCACACAGAGACGTACGCACACACAGAGACGTACGCACACACAGAGACGCACGCACACGCAGACAGAGACGCACACACACACAGACAGACACGCACACACACACAGACAGACACGCACACACACACAGACACGCACACAGACAGAGACACGCACACACAGAGACAGAGACACACACAGACAGACACGCACACACACACAGACAGAGACACGCACACACACACACAGACAGAGACACGCACACACACACACAGACAGAGACACGCACACACACACACAGACAGAGACACGCACACACACACACAGACAGAGAGACGCACAGAGACACGCACAGAGACAGAGACACACACACAGTGACACGCACACACACACAGAGACACGCACACACACACAGAGACACGCACAGACAGACACATGCACACACAGACAGAGGCATGCACGCAAAGACAGAGACGCATGCACACACAGACGCACGCACACAAACAGACACGCACAGAGACACACACAGACAGAGACACACACACAGAGACACGCACACACACACAGACAGAGACACGCACACACACACACAGACAGAGACACGCACACACACACACAGAGACACGCACACACACACACAGAGACACGCACACACACAGACAGAGACACGCACACACAGAGACAGAGACACGCACACACAGAGACAGAGACACACACACACAGACAGAGACACGCACACACACACACAGACAGAGACACGCACACACACACACAGACAGAGACACGCACACACACACACAGACAGAGACACGCACACACACACACAGACAGACACGCACACACACAGACAGAGACACGCACACACACAGACAGAGACACGCACAGACAGAGACAGAGACACACACACAGTGACACGCACACACACACAGAGACACGCACACACACACAGAGACACGCACAGACAGACACATGCACACACAGACAGAGGCATGCACGCAAAGACAGAGACGCATGCACACACAGACAGAGGCATGCACGCACAGACAGAGACACACGCACACAGACAGAGACACGCACACACACAGACACCCACACATACAGAGACACGCACACAGAGACAGAGACACGCACACAGAGACAGACACGCACACAGAGACAGACACGCACACAGAGACGGAGACACGCACACAGAGACGGAGACACGCACACAGAGACGGAGACACGCACACAGAGACGGAGACACGCACACGCAGACAGAGACACGCACACGCAGACAGAGACACGCACACGCACACACAGACAGAGACGCACAGAGACACACAGACAGAGACACGCACACACACACACAGACAGAGACACGCACACACACACACAGAGAGACACGCACACACACACACAGACAGAGACACGCACACACACACACAGACAGAGACACGCACACACACACACACAGAGACAGAGACACGCATACACACACACACAGACAGAGACACGCACACACACACAGAGACACGCACGCACACACAGAGACACGCACGCACACACAGAGACACGCGCGCACACACAGAGACACGCACGTACACACAGAGACACGCACGTACACACAGAGACACGCACGTACACACAGAGACACGCACGCACACACAGAGACACGCACGCACACACAGAGACACGCACGCACACACAGAGACGCGCACACAGAGACAGAGACGCACACACAGAGACAGAGACGCGCACACAGACAGAGACGCACACACAGACAGAGACGCGCACACACAGACAGACGCACACACAGACAGAGACACACACAGACAGACGCACACACAGACAGACGCACACACAGACAGACAGACACGCACGCACAGACACGCACGCACAGACACGCACAGACAGACACGCACAGACAGACAGACACGCACGCACAGACAGACACACACACACGCGCACAGACACACACACGCGCACAGACACACACGCGCGCACAGACAGAGACACGCGCGCACACACACACACGCACACACACAGACACGGACACACAAAGACACGCACACACACAGACAGACGCGCACACACAGAAACACGCACGCACACACAGACAGAGACGCGCACACACACAGACGCGCACGCACGCACAGAGACGCGCACGCACACACAGACAGACGCGCACACACAGAAACACGCACGCACACACAGAAACACGCACGCACACACAGAAACACGCACGCACACACAGAGACACGCACACACACAGAGACACGCACACACAGACAGAGACGCGCACAGACACAGAGACACGCACACACACAGACACGCATGCACAGACAGAGACACGCACGCACAGAGACGCGCGCACGCACAGAGACGCGCGCGCGCACAGAGACGCGCGCGCGCACACAGAGACGCGCGCGCACACAGAGACGCGCGCGCACACAGAGACGCGCGCGCACACAGAGACGCGCGCGCACACAGAGACGCGCGCGCACACAGAGACACGGCCGCACACAGAGACACGGGCGCACACACAGACAGAGACACGCACACACAGACAGAGACACGCACACACAGACACACGCACACACAGACACACGCACACACAGACACACACACACAGACGCACACAGAGACACACGCACACAGCACACACAGAGACACACACTGCACACACAGAGACACGCACACACAGAGACACGCACACACAGACAGAGACACGTACACACAGAGACACACGCACACACAGAGACACACGCACACACAGAGACACACGCACACACAGAGACACACGCACACACAGAGACGCACGCACACACAGAGACGCACGCACACACAGAGACGCACGCACACACAGACAGAGACACACGCACACACAGACAGACAGAGACACGCACACACAGACAGAGACAGGCACACACAGACAGAGACACACGAACAGACAGAGACACACGCACACACAGAGACACACGAACAGACAGAGACACACGCACACACAGAGACACACGCACACACAGAGACACACGCACACAGAGACACACGCACACAAAGACACGCACACACACAGACAGAGACGCACGCACACACAGACAGAGACGCACGCACACACACGCACACAGAGACACACGCACACAGAGACACACGCACACAAAGACACGCACACAAAGACACGCACAGACAGAGACACGCACACACAGACAGAGACACGCACACACAGACAGAGACACGCACGCACAGACAGAGACACGCACGCACAGACAGAGACACGCACGCACAGACAGAGACACGCACGCACAGACGGAGACACGCACGCACAGACAGAGACACACGCACGCACAGAGACACACGCACGCACAGAGACACACGCACACACAGACAGAGACACACGCACACACAGACAGAGACACACGCACACACCCACACACAGACACGCACACACACAGAGACACACACGCACACACACACACACAGAGACACACACACACACACAGAGACACACACAGACAGAGACACACACAGACAGAGACACACGCACACACAGACAGAGACACACACAGACAGAGACACACACAGACAGAGACACACGCAGACAGAGACACACGCACACACAGACAGAGACACACGCACACACAGACAGAGTCACACGCACACGCACACAGAGACACACGCACACACAGAGACACACGCACACACAGAGACACACGCACACACAGAGACACACGCACACACAGAGACACACGCACACAGAGACACACGCACACACGGAGACAGAGACACACGCACACAAACACACAGAGACACACGCACACGCACACAGAGACACATGCACAGAGACACACGCACACACACACACACACACACACAGAGACACACACACAGAGACACACGCACACACGCACACACAGAGACACACGCACACACGCACACAGAGACACGCACACACAGACAGAGACACGCACACAGAGACACACGCACAGACACAGAGACACACGCACACACAGACAGAGACAGACGCACACACAGACAGACACACGCACACACAGACAGAGAGACAGACGCACACACAGACAGAGACACACGCACACACAGACAGAGACACACGCACACACAGACAGAGACACACGCACACACGGAGACAGAGACACACGCACACGGAGACAGAGACACACGCACACAGAGACACACACGCACACACACACATAAAGACACACACAGCTCAGAGAGACACTCAAATTGTTCCAAAATTAACAGTTGTGTAGTGATAGGCAGTCGTTCTATTCATATCCTCATCCTCTCACTGGTTTTTTGGCTCAGGATATGAAAATCTTGTGTTTTCCCGCCCAGTCCTTTTTGGGGGATGGTTCATTAATACATTGATCCCCAACCTTTTTTCTCGTAAGGACCGGTAATCAATATAACGTAACGTTTTCAGAGACAGGGGGAGTGGAGCGAGGCCAGTAATAACGGCACAAAACGTTTATAGCCATGCTTTGAAACAATGTCTTAATAATCATGTTAATACGCACTCTATTTTCAGGGTAATGATGATGGTCGACTTTATTGATCCACAAGGGAAATTATTTGGAGATTAAACTAAAAGGAGTTTTTTTTTAAAGATGTGAAATGTTTTAGTCTCAGGCCCAGCACCAGATGGCCCATGGCGGTTTGGGACCCCTGAATTAATATTTTAAATGTGACAAAAAATTGCTAAATGAATGTTTATTTAAAGGTACAGTATGTTACCATCATAAAGTTGTGGGATTTGACCTTTCTATCTTTAGGAAAACCAAACCAGACATAGTTACAGGTCAGATCTGTGGAGAGGCAACCCCGCTCAGTCAGAATGCCTGTTTTTCTAGGTATTTTTGCGCTATAAAACCGTATGTAATTGAATAAATCATGCTGTGGAATATTCCGCGCTGAGAAGAAACATTCGTAGAACCAAGCAGGTGCCAGACCTTTAACCAAAAAGTTATAGTGCACCTTTAAGGTAAAACAACACCTGCACGATTCATAGAAATTGTTTCAAAGTATAGATATTAGGGCCTCTTTACATGAGAACGCTTATGGGTAAAAACAACAAAATATTTTATCGGACTGATTTTTATCGGGTGATGGCGTTTTAGGGGCTTAAAAACGCAAAAAACTGAAATCGCCCTCCAAATTGGAAAACTTTAATATGCTCCGCCGTAGCGTTTTCATCTACACTGCCCAAGACGCAAAACTCTGGTCAAATCTGCTGACGTCACATACGCGTTTACGTCACATCGGTCCATATATCAGTGTATTTTGTTTGGCAGGACTGAAGCAATAGTTGAACTTCTTCGTCTGACCACACAATTTTTTTTTTTTTTTCTACCGGTACCCATGTTTTGTTTTGCTTTTCGCGGCACAGATGCGAAGAAGGAAGATTCTACACATGCGCGCAGACATAGTGATAATGTATCACAGCGCCACCTAGCCGCCTGGCATGCATGCCCAATCGAATTCCACACACTTTTGCGTCACCGTATGCATGCAGATTTCCTCCCGAAAACGCTCATCTAAACGCGGAATAAAAAGCAAAGACGTGACGCCACTTTTCCGTCTTCTGTTCAGACCGTCATCATATAAACGTAGCCTAATTCTCCATGTAGATGTTTTGTGCCATACTGTGGAAGATTATAGCAAACTGAACAATATTTCCATTGAAACAAGCCGAGGTCGAGGCTAAATAAATAATAAATAATATATAAATAATAATAATAAATCAGGTTTGTAGACATGACACAGTAAGCACGCATGTTTTATACATTTTTTCAATGCTTTACACACAACGGTAATTTAAAAAAAACATGCTTTTTTAAAATACTGGCTAAAAAGTTGCATACTGGGGCTTTAAGATGTCACCTTTATATTGCTCTCTTCTGGATTTTAATTGCATACTGTTTCTAACTGTACTTTATTGTGCAAGAGCTCGCATGACAAGTGAACTTATCCACTGTGAGATAAGAAAAAAAAAGAGAAAAATGGATCTGAGCCTGTTCTCCCAGGGGAACTGTCATATCATATTTAAACTTTTATTAACCGTTATTCTAACCATTATTATTGCAGTATAAATCACACATGGCTCCTCCTAAATTACAATACAACACTCGGCCCCCTCCTCTTATTGTATATTGTGTCCTGAGCAAATGGGAATGCTTCAGTAGTCCAGACACAGACCGGATGGCTCCATGGCTGTTTGGAGCTGGTCATCTCTGCTCCTCTGCCCACACCAACATGCCCCCCTCACACTCACACTCCTCCCTCACTCCTGCCCAGCTCCCATTGTCAGCGGAGGTCAGGGAGAGGACGATAAGAAGCAGATGGAAGAGCTGGCTCCTGGCCCCGCCCTGGCCCCTCGCTGCCCGTGAAAGGCTCCTGTCTGTGGGCCGCTCTTCAGTCGGGTCCACAGCACTCCCTGGTGGAAGCACGGGCCTGGTTCCACCTCACATATATAGCAACTGGCTACTCCATCTTAGTCCTGCTCAGTCTTTTTTTTCTCAGGAGAATATAGACAGACATTATGTGATGCAAAGATGCGCAGACCATAGACTGTATCTGTAATGGACATATCTACCACGCAGTGACGTGCAGAGAGGGTCATGGTGACGTCACCAGGTGTCGGCAAGTAAATTTGGCCAGTTTCTCTCCCTTAAGTGACTGAGGCTTGAAATATTTTTGATTTGAAGCTGAAAATTGATTATTATTGTTCAGTGCATTTTCTAGAGCGCACCAAGTAGCGTCATAAATTAAAATAGTTTTTAGTGCGATCTGGCTCTGAATGTGAGTAGTGGACCGCTCATGTTTAACGAGGCTTCTTTGCAAAATTTTCAGGTCACAATATCCAACTGAGTCCAGACATTGTTACAGCAGGTTTGAGAAAATAAGGCAGGAAAAGCAGAAAAGACAATTTCTTACCATGCTGTTTGAAAGAGCGAGTCTTTTGTCTGGTAGCTCCTGCGTTGGTCTTCCATTATAACCTCCTGCTTCGACCGAAAGTCCAGTTTAGAAAACTGCTTGAGCCTTAATATGAAATCTTCCTCCATTTAAAAAGTCAGGCCAGACTAGAAGAAAAAAGTGAACGGATTATTACACTTGACTTGCTAACTCTAAATTGTATCTTGTGTCACTTATTCTAATCTGCTGCCCCAGGAGTTGCAGAAGAATCCCTGGGCTCATGAGTGCCTCTACCATGAGGCCAGGTAACTACATGCCTCACCCGGTGCCTTTTCACCGCCGCTTTAACCCGGCGCCTTTTCACCGCCGCTTTAACCCGGCGCCTTTTCACCGCCGCTTTAGTGCAGAATCTGTCACTGCTGAGCTACAGCACGGTCAGTCCATGTGAGGCACGAACGACTGGTGCAGAGCCGCACCTCTCTTCTCAGTATTCGAAAGGTAAAATTGAAATTCAGTGATTTTGAATAAAAAATGAATTAAAATGGTGAAGTTAAATAGAAAATAACTTTATAGTACAAATAAGTGGATAAATATAACCATTTATTTTTTTCATTTCACTTTTTTTTTCCTCTGTGATGACTCTACGTGATCCTTGTGTTTTTATTTGGCTATTTTGTCCTTATATGGACCTAGCTCCAAATTTGCTTCTATAACCGCTAGCATCGGTGAGCTTTATTTGACTGAGTTAGTCCACTTTCTTGTACCGTCTATGGTGTAGGGTAGCCCAAAAGTGTATGCCGGAGTACTGTTGCCATGAAACTGGGTGTGCAGAAATATCGAAATATCAATATATCGTTAGACTAAATTTGGTGAGACAATATCGTTATGCTAGACTGCTGTATCGGTATATCGCCAGTGTTTTTTGTTTTTTTTTTGGTATTTTCGTTGTACTGGCCACACTGTTGGACATTCTAGGCACATCTTCATGGAGACGAGTAGGTGAAGGACCAGTGGCGTTCCTAGAGTGATTTATTCCCTGGGCGAAAGCCACTCCTGCCACCCCCCCCTCCGACCAAACCATAACATCCGCCCCACCACCCAAAAACAAACAAGACCGTTGTCCATACAAACTCAATTCACAACAACTACTTTCAAAAACAAATGTACAGTTTTAATGAGTACTGCAATAAAAAATATAAACAATAATTACAAAAGTTTTTGAACATAAAAAAGACCAAAGGCGCAATTATTTCGCATTATAGCCATGTAGGCCTACAGCTATTTAAGAAAGCAAAAGTGCACTCCAGCACCCCCTGGTGCCAGCCCCCCACCCCCAGTGCAAGGATCCGCGCCTCCGCGCACCCGCACCGGCTTTTTTTTTTTTTTTTTTGCTTCGCGCCACCGCGGCGCAGTGCACCTTTTAACATTAAAGGTGCACTGTGTAACTTTTCTGGTGGAGGGCCCATCCAATGCTTTTCTCCATGTAGATTTTATTGCTTTGTCTGGAATGTTTAACAGTATGGCATTAAACTTTCTATTATCATGGACCCCAGACAGGACCAAATTAGAGGTCAGATCAGGTCAGAATGTGTTTTTCTAGGTATTTTTGAGCTATAAAACCAGCTGCAATTGAATAAATGTAAGGGTTAATGTCATACTGTGGAACATTCTAGGCAGAGGAATGACATATCCATAACAAGCAGGTGATAGACCCTCAACCAAAAAGTTACATAGTGCACCTTTGCTTTTGCTGTATGCGTATGTAACATTTCTATCGCAGCCCCACGCACAAACCACATCTAGATGACATTTTCATAATAAGCACAAGTAGCTGTTTATTCTGTCAGCCTCTGATTTCTCTTAGTGCCTCTAATGTCAAGCCAGTTTTTCAGCTCCACCGAGGCCTTTTATGCCCGCACATTTATCCAACTATCTTTTTTTTTCTAATCCTATAAACACTAAAGCATGTCTTAAGGAGAGCCAGCCAGCTAACCCCCAGGAGGCCCGGCCATAATAAAAAAAACCCAGACGGGGGTCCGGCCATTGGCTCTGAGGCAGGTGGCATTGGAACAGTCATTACTTCACAACACTTCTGAATTAGGCTTCTTCTAATGGCACTATCTGCAGGGGATAAAGCAAGGCTGACCGCGGGTAACGCCACACAATCGATCTCTGGGGGAGTCTTCACGGATCACGCTGGCTTTTTTTGGCTCTCATCTGACTGGCGGTGTCAAAGTTAACTTGGTTATTGTCTCTCTTTACTAGGGATGGGAATCGAGAACTGGTTCCTGTTGAGAACCGGTTCCGTGTTTCAATTCCACGAAATCGATTAGCAGTTTACCTAACGATTCTCTTATCGATTCCAGCCAGCACGAATTGCGCACAAAAGTGGTGGGATTGATAACATGCTTCGCCGCTTCACTGATACAGAGTTTATGTACTATTTTTGCATGACGAGAGGAACGTTTGTGAAAATGGACTTTTAACTTCGACTTGGACACATGACACGTTCGGGAGATGTTCGGGACAGGTTCAGGACAGGTCAGTTTCTCCGGAGCTCGTGTACAAAGTGCGGTCGGATACTTATCAGCAGAAAGTCCGGGATATAAGCGCATGCGCGAATACACGTGGAGACACGCAAATTTTCCAAGAGAGCGACACGGGGTGAGTCGTATTACAGTAATCCCTCGTTTATCGCGGGGGTTAGGTTCCAGATATAACCCGCAATAAGAGAAATCCGCGAAGTAGGACAACTTTATATTTTACAATTATTCTACATGTTTTAAGGCTGTAAATGCCTCACCACACACATTATACACTTTTCTCAGACTGGAATTAACCTTTTCTCACATTTGTCTCTAGTTTAAACACTCAAACTTTCATAGATTTTCAACAAAATGTATTAATAGTGAAGCGTGGGGGGAGATACGGCTCCAGAAGCCCCGCCAGACGCGCAAGGAGCGCGGAGACATGAGTCACTGGATCCGCAGGAAGCACCGCACTCATCCAACGGCACTGCCACGTCCCAGGACGCGACACGCACCAACCCCTTGGAGAAGTGCGCGACACGTGCACCCGCTCATCGTGGTCAAATCCGTGACAGAGCAGCACGACCGGCGCAAGGCCGCGCGTACACCGGGGCTGCGAGCACGAGATCGAACCGCGACGCCCGGACCGTGTCCTCTGTTCCACAAACCAGCCGCACGAAACCAGCAAAGAGCGTCACGTGGTGATTTAATCCCGGTTTAGTCCAGGTCTAGACCTGGTCCAGTCCTGGTTTAGTCCAGGTCTAGACCTGGTCCAGTCCTGGTTTAGTCCAAGTCCAGTCCAGGTTTAGACCTGGTTTAGACCTGGTCTAGACCTGGTCTAGACCTGGTTTAGTCCAGGTTTAGTCCCGGTCTGGTCCTGGTCTGGTCCTGGTCTAGTTCCAGTCTGGTCCCGGTTCCCCCCGCGTCCCCCATGTGTCAGGTGAAAAGCAGTGGCTTGTGTCAACATTAGCCTGTGCACTAAACCAGATCTAAACCAGGACTAAAACAGAACTAAACCAGAACTAAACCAGGACTAGACCAGGACTAGTGCTAATCTTTGTGCTAATCAAACAGTTTGTTCTCCTTTTTTCCCCAAATTAGAATCGATAAGAGAATCGATAAAGAATCGAATCGTTAAGCAGTATTGATAATGGAATCGGAATCATAAAAAATCTTATCAATTCCCATCCCTACTCTTTACCACTTTTAGCAGGGGTCTATTGGGATAAGAATGTTCAGTACTTGTACTGATCTATTTTCAATACTAGTTTTAATATTTGAAAGCAAACTTCGGGACACTGTTTGGCTGCAGTTGCATATTCGTCTGTCTATGGAAATGTAAGTAATTTCCCTTGTGGATTTGTCTAAGTATATACAGCCACAGAAGCAGGTCATGTTGACAATGCAACAAAAAAAAAAGTCCATGTCCTATTATATTAAATGTCTACCAGAAATTCAGAAGTTAGCTCAGGTGCATTTTTGTTGTAGCGTAATATTGGTCAATTTCAGAAACGTGGGCCACAAAGCTGGTCATGTTGACACAGTGAAGAATTATCCAATTTACTGATTAGCGAGCTCTATTCATTGCAGGTAGTTTGGGGACTGGATGATTTTATTATGTAAGATTTTTTTTCTTGGTCTGTGCGAAGAAACTTTTTGTGGTTTATTTCTGTAGTATTTGGATAGCAGCATTCCCACTGTTATGTTATGATGTGAATTCCTTGGCCTGAAGCGTTGTCTGTAGATGTCTGCTTCACTGTCTTCATTTTCTTTGGATGATTTGTAGGCTCTGACGTCTGTTGTGATCAAAAACTCTGCTTGGTTTGACTGCCACCACTGACTCGATGCTGTCACATTAGTGTATTTTGCTACCAAGGATGGCCAGATAGACGGATTTTTTAACCAGACGAATTTCTGAACTGTTATTTACTGCTGCTGATATTAAAGGTCCTATATTTCACAAAATAGACTCTTGTTAGCAATTTTAGAATGTTGTTACCTCCTCAAAAACATGCCCGCGGTTGTTTTGCTTCATTTGCATGTGTTTGAATTTACCCTTAATTATTAGTCTGTCTATATCTCCAAAACTCAAAATGCTCTGTTCCACCTTGTGATAGATAGTTGCGGTAGTTTATACTAGTGCTGTCAGGCGATTAAAAAAATAAAATAATTATAATTAATTACAGGATTTGTAATTAATTACTCTAATTAATCGCATTTCTTGTGAGCGAGAGGGAGAGAGAGAGATTGAAAGAAAGAGCGAGAGAGATAGAAAGAGTGAGAGAGAGAGATTGAGAGAGAGAGAGATTGAGAGAGAGAGAGATTGAGAGAGAGAGAGATTGAGAGAGAGAGAGATTGAGAGAGAGAGAGATTGAGAGAGAGAGAGATTGAGAGAGAGAGAGATTGAGAGAGAGAGAGATTGAGAGAGAGAGAGATTGAGAGAGAGAGAGAGATTGAGAGAGAGAGAGATTGAGAGAGAGAGATTGAGAGAGAGAGAGATTGAGAGAGAGAGAGATTGAGAGAGAGAGAGATTGAGAGAGAGAGAGATTGAGAGAGAGAGAGATTGAGAGAGAGAGAGATTGAGAGAGAGAGAGATTGAGAGAGAGAGAGAGATTGAGAGAGAGAGAGATTGAGAGAGAGAGAGATTGAGAGAGAGAGAGAGAGAGATTGAGAGAGAGAGAGCGAGAGAGATTGAGAGAGAGAGAGCGAGAGAGATTGAGAGAGAGAGAGATTGAGAGAGAGAGAGAGATTGAGAGAGAGAGAGAGATTGAGAGAGCGAGAGAGATTGAGAGAGAGAGAGAGATTGAGAGAGCGAGAGAGATTGAGAGAGAGATTGAGAGAGCGAGAGAGATGGAGAGAGAGATTGAGAGAGCAAGAGAGATGGAGAGAGCGAGAGAGATGGAGAGAGAGTGAGAGAGAGAGAGAGAGAGAGAGAGGCAACCCACTTTGCGATTGAGTTTGGCTGTTTTTCTGTTGTCGCTTTGCTCATTTGTTTCCCAAATTCGTGGCATGGTTTGTTGGTTTGGTGGTTTGGTGGTTTGTTGAAGTGCGCTCACACTCGCTCTATCACCGGTAACAATGGAACTTGTCCGGACGTGTTTATCGTTCAAATGATCAATCAGGCTAGAGCAGCTTCGGTGATCAGAAAATTCTTTTTGACAAAAACTACAAATCACCACGTTCTTGTTGATCGTCCTGTCTTTGTTTTCAGTTTGAGGGAAGAACTCAGCCAAAAATGCAGAGTTTGTGTGTTAAACATGAGTGAATAAAATAAAACACATCTCCAGGTGTGTTTGTGATGAGGAAACAACATTATAACAGATCGGAAAATGGCGCGATATGGCACCTTTAAATTATGTTGAAGTTTACAAATTAATCACATCAATTAATCATTTTCACTCTGTTCAAACACACAAATACAAAATATATTGGTAAATATTGGTGCCAAATATCTGCAAAATTTCCATTATTGATCCGATACTAATATTTGGGGTACTTCTCAAAAACAAACAAAAAAAGTTTAAGATCTTTTTTTAAAAAATTTTTTTATTGATCAATCAGGATTTCCAGAAAATATTCAAACTTTCAATATTTAATGTTTAATTGTTGCCATTTACAGGGATGAAAGAGGTCCGTCTTTTAGCGGATCTCCGCTTTTTTTTCAGCCGCAGGGTAATTTTATTTATTTTTTAATATCTGTGCAAATTCGTTGAGAAAGATTTTGGGTGTATATATATATATATATATATGTATAGTTGTGTTTAGGGTCGCCAACCGTCCCTTGAAAAACGGAATAGACCTGTATTCAGAACAAAAGTACGTGTATCTCGTATTAAACTTCGTATTATAAACTGCGGTCTGCACGAGCCCGTGTCTTGAGCCGCGGACCGAGCGAGTGAGCGCAGCTCTTTCGCAACAGCGTGTACCATTGCGTGCACACAGGTTAAACTTTATAAAACATCCTATACCTCATCCTACCTGCCCGTGCCTCACTTAACGCATCGCTCCTCGTTTTTTCACCTGCGCCTTTTAGCGCGCATAAGCTCCTCCTCAATGCGGTCTCATTAGACGAAGTGCAAAGCAAAAACAAATCCAATGTATACTACTAGTAGGCCTACCAGTTAATAAAATGTGTTTTTTTTTTTTGTACTTTTATGTACAGTTTTACTGTATTGCTAACATATAGCCGTGCCGTGACTTGACTTTCTGCTTTTTTCAAGATTGGCCACTTTCATCCATGCATTTAACACCTAGAATCAATTTTTGTCCTTCAGAGTCTGATCTAAACTCCAAACCACATGCGTTTTCAGACAGACATTGACTGTAGACCTCTGGATTAAAAGACCCAAGATGATTATTGATGATTAAAGATGACAGAATTTCAATCTCAATTAAAATGTGACTAATTACCCAGCCCTACTCACAGCCTATTTAGACAGAAGATTTATGCTGACAGTTAGAAAATGGGTGTGCTTCTCGTTTTTCTCGTTAGTTTTTTTCTTTGAATTTTTTAGTCTAATAATTACAAATGTAGAGTTTATAAAAATAACTTCCATGGAATGTGTGGCAATCGTAAAGCACAAAGCAAATATGATTATAGAGAGACAGAGGGAGGGGAGAGATGGTCAGATGGAGGGATGGAGAGACACATGGAGAGTTGGACAGACGGAGAGACACATGGAGAGATGGACAGACGGAGAGACACATGGAGAGATGGACAGACGGAGAGACACATGGAGAGATGGACAGACGGAGAGATGGAGAGACACATGGAGAGATGGACAGATGGAGAGACACACATGGAGAGATGGACAGACGGAGAGATGGAGAGACACATGGAGAGATGGACAGACGGAGAGACACGGGGAGAGATGGACAGACGGCGAGACACAGGGAGAGATGGATAGATGGAGAGACACAGGGAGAGATGGACAGACAGAGAGACACACGGAGAGATGGAGAGATAGAGTGACTGAGAGAGACACACGGAGAGAGCGAGTGTGACAGTGACAGACTGATGGAGAGAGAGAGAGGGTGACAGAGAGAGAGAGCGAGAGTGACTGACGGATGGAGAGAGAAAGAGAGACGGGGACAGAGACACACACACACAGAGCGAGAGAGTGAGAGGGACAGACGGACGGAGAGAGAGACATGCACACAGAGAGAGGGGGAGAGAGAGAGAGAGCAAGGGGAGAGAGAGAGACACGTAGACAGACAGAGATAGACTGAGAGAGACGTAGACAGACAGAGATGGAGAGAGAGACATAAACAGAGAGAGACTGAGAGAGAGAGATAGACAGAGAGAGAGAGAGAGAGAGAGAGACAGACTGAGAGAGACAGAGACAGACAGACAGAGAGATAGACTGAGAGAGAGAGATGTAGACAGAGAGACGTAGACAGAGAGAGAGTTTGAGAGAGACATAGACAGAGAGAGAGAGAGAGACATAGACAGACAGAGAGATAGACTGAGAGAGATGTAGACAGGAGAGACGTAGACAGAGAGAGAGACAGAGAGAGACGTAGACAGAGAGAGACTGTGAGAGACGTAGACAGACGGAGAGAGAGAGAGACATAGACAGAGAGAGACAGACTGAGGGAGAGAGAGACAGACAGAGAGAGAGAGACGTAGACACACAGACAGAGAGAGAGATGTAGACAGACAGAGATGTAGACAGAGATAGACTGAGAGAGAGAGAGACACAGACAGACAGAGAGAGAGAGACAGAGACATGGTCAGTGCTTTAATCTAGACAGAACATCATTAGATGTTTAAAGTGTTTCTTAAAATCTATATTGCAATATATTTTTTCAGTCTGTCTACAAAACCTGCCAACCCTGCAGTTTGTATCTTCATAAACAGTTTTGCATTACTTATGCATTTCATATTTTGGTGCCTTTTTTTAAACTTAAAAGCGTGTGAAGTGAATGATGATTTTTCCAGCCTGCTCTCCTCTAGCACAGTGCACTTCCCTCGCCTGGGGTTACATGAAGCAGAAGGCGCACGTGCCCGGTCTACTGTAGCTCACATCACCTCTATTTGTGTGCTCCCAGGTGGTCGTTCATACCAAAGAGGGAGAGCGCTTCTACCGGATCTCGCCCTGGGCCAAGTACGTCACCCGGGAGGAGAAAGCTGTCATCTACGACTGGGTGCACTGGGACCCGCCTAACCCGTACAAAGTGAGTCCGAACCGCTAAATTCTGCACTGCATATTCTGGTCTGTTTTCATGGATATGAACACGCCTCGCCTCAGTACAGATATACTGGATAAGTGTAACGGCTGAGGAACTCTTCGTCAGGCCGTATACGAAAGACGGGACACAGTGTGGAGTCAGTCAGCTTTACTCCTGTGACAGACAAATACTATATTAATATGTCTTCACACATATCAAGCACCGGCTCCCCACTGCAGTCTCCAACGTGCGACTCAGAGAGGGAGCTTACAATCACATAGTGGCTGTGTTATTAAAGGGATAATGCGTTTTATTTTATTTTTTTTATGTTAATCTGTATGGGTTCCCCTCTAATAGTGTTGTGCATCAACACCGCGTCGTCTCAGCCCGGTTCTGCTCCGGTTCTGGAGCTCAGGAACTTAGGTCCGGTAAGTTAGCCAGGACAGTTAATAAAGCTTGTTTTTCTTCTCAAAACATTTGTCCAAAAAGTGATATATTTGGGTCACAAACAGTTGCACACGAAAAATTCAGCAGCCTAATTCGCAATGGTGCTATTTTCTCTCGATTCGTATCACTGCGCGCAGATTAGCTGTATTAGCCTGTTCACTTGTAAGGGGATGTTTACAGCGGGATGTTTCATGTTTAACTGTTTGTGACTCAAATATATCACTTTTTGGACAAATATTGTTTTGAGAAGAAAAACTAGCTTTATTAACTGTCCCCGGTAACTTGCCGGAACTACGTTCGTGAGCTACGGAACCGGCGCAGAACTGGACTCTGTCAGGGGTAAGACGGTGTTAATCTCATGACACTATTGAAGGGGATGCCATACAGATTCACATAAAAAAAAACCCTGCACTATCCCTTTTAACATGTTACACTGGGTTTATAACTCATGTGACTCTCAATTGTATAAATCATGTATAAACTAGTACTGTTAGGTGAGTAAAAAAATGTATCTAATTAATTACAGGACTTAATTAATCGAATTAATCGCAATTTAAGAGTGTGAGAGAGATTGAGAGCGAGCGAGCGAACCCACTTTGCGATTGAGTTTCAGTTTTTCTGCAGTCGCTTTGCTCATTCGTTTCCCAAATACTGCAAGCGTGGTTTGGTGGTCTGGTGAAGTGCACTGACACTCGCTCCATCACCAGTAACAATGGAACTTGTCCATACGTGTTTATCGTTCAAATGATCCGTCAGGCTGGAGCAGCTTCGGTGATCGGAAAATTCTTTTTGACAAAAGCTACAAATCACGGCCTTCTTGTTGGTCGTCCCGTCTTCGTTCTTTTCATAAATAAACTCGCCACTCAAAGCCCCCGCAGTGATTTGCTCGCCGCACGCCAAATGTAACATGCTCGCACATTGAATTGCTACTCATAATTAATTGCGTTAATTTTTATAATGCGTTAATTTGCAGTATAATTAATTAATCTAATTAACGCGTTAAACTGACAGCCCTAGTATAAACAATAAAACAATTTTAAATTTACATTGGTAGCAGTGGAGTTATAATTCGGAGAGACAAATGCACAATTTACAGCTTTTACACATACATACCTGTGACAGACATCTAAATACTATATTAATATGTCTTCACACATATCAGGCACTGGCTCCTGTAAGAATGAGAACAGCACCGTGAGATGGCTGCTCATTTTCATTCAGTACAATGTTACAATATCAAGGGAACATTACAATCCAAATAAAATGTACAAAACTCAAAATTATACATCCATACATTATCTTATCCACATGTATTCTTGTATCTATGTTAAATTAAAGTATGTTGTTTTTGTAAAATATATTATTTTCAATCCAGACAGAACTTGCCCTCTGCAGTCTCCAACGTGCTAATGAGAGGGGAAGTTGAACCACCAAAATAAAACGTGTGGGACCAGCACGCACTCCCTGTTTTCAAAATAAAATTTCAAAATGGTAAAATTCACATATGAATTACACTCAACAAAAATATAAACGTAACACTTTTGTTTTTGCTCCCATTTTTCATGAGATGGACCCAAAGATCCCAAATTCACTCCAGATACACAACACTACCATTTCTCTCAAACATTGTTCACAAATCTGTCCAAATGTGTGACAGCGAGCACCTCTGCCCCGCCGAGACAATCCAGCCCACCTCACAGGTGCGCCACATCAAGATGCCGATCCGACATCATGACCAGTGCACAGGTGTGCCCCAGACTGCCCACAATAAAAGGCCACCCCGAAATGTGCATTTTTTTTTTGCCTTATTGGGGGTCTGGGGACTCAGAACCAGTCAGTATCTGGTGTGACCACCATTTGCCTCATGCAGTGCAACACATCTTCTTCGCATAGAGTTTATCAGATTGTCAGTTGTGGCCTGTGGAATGTTGGTCCACTCCTCTTCAAAGGCTGTTATGGACGAAGAACACAGGTGCATTTTATTGATGGCATTTTGAATGCACAGAGATACCGTGATGAGATCCTGAGGCCCATTGTTGTGCCATACATCCATGAACATCACCTCATGTTTCAGCAAGATAATGCACGGCCCCATGTTGCAAGGATCTGTACACAATTCTTGGAAGCTGAAAATGTCCCAGTTCTTGCATGGCCAGTATACTCACCGGACATGTCACCCATTGAGCATGTTTGGGATGTGCTTGACCGGCGTATACGACAGCGTGTACCAGCTCCCACTAATATCCAGCAACTTCGCACAGCCTTTGAAGAGGAGTGGACCAACATTCCACAGGCCACAATTGACAATCTGATAAACTCTATGCGAAGAAGATGTGTTGCACTGCATGAGGCAAATGGTGGTCACACCAGATACTGACCGGTTCTGAGTCCCCAGACCCCCAGTAAAGCAAAAAAAAAAAAAAAAAAAAATGCACATTTCGGGGTGGCCTTTTATTGTGGGCAGTCTGGGGCACACCTGTGCACTGGTCATGATGTCGGATCGGCATCTTGATGTGGTGCACCTGTGAGGTGGGGTGGATTGTCTCGGCGGGGCAGAGGTGCTTGCTGTCACACATTTGGACAGATTTGTGAACAATGTTTGAGAGAAATGGTAGTGTTGTGTATCTGGAGTGAATTTTGGATCTTTGGGTCCATCTCAGGAAAAATGGGAGCAAAAACAAAAGTGTTGCGTTTATATTTTTGTTGAGTGTATATTCAAGCATAAAATACAACCAAGAAATGGTACATTTTTAACTCTGTTACATAAGCAGCTCTTGTAGTGTTGTCATGATACTAAAATTACTCAATGCTGATTCTGATACACGACTATGCTAACAAATACTCTTTCTTTGACAATAGAATGCGAGTTTCAACATTAAATAGTAATACTTTTGTTTATATTACCATGTTGTCATATATCTGTGTAATCCCTCAGTCGTCCAGGTAGGTTTCAAAATAAAATAAATGATCCATGGGTGTATACTGTTCTGATTCAGCTCAAGATCATTTTAAAGCTATTCACGAAAGGTTAATTTCTGTCCCATGAATGTGACTTTTTTTGTATTGAGTATCTAGTTTCGTATTAATCAATTTGCAAGACTTTTGACAACCCTACTCTTGGTCAAAAATAAGTCTGCTGTGTACTGTTAGCAACTAATTACAAAGCTTTTTATTTATTTATTTTAGCATGCTAGTTGTTGTTAACATATCCGTGATGGAAAAACTCTACTCTGGTCTCTGAAAGTTGTGAAAAGCACTTATAAACTCACTGCAGTGAATAATTGGGATGTGTGGAAAGCTTAAGGTAAGTACGAAATACATTTGAACCACTGCAAAATGTTTAAAATTATCTGGTTTCTCTTTTTTACGTATTTAAGAGCCTGTTTACATGAGAACGCTCCATTTTAAAAACGACAAAATATTTTATCGGAAGTGCCTTTTGTTTAGACGGTGATGCATACCCAATCGAATTCCACACACTTTTGCGTCACCGTATGCACACAGATTTCCTCCCAAAAACGCTCCTCTAAACGGGGAATAAAAAGGGAAGATGCAACGCCACTTTTGCGTCTTCTGTTCAGACCGTCATCATATAAACGTAGCCTAAGACTGTAAAAAGTCAGGTACATTGCCTTTTATTTGACATGCTCTTTCTGCTTTTCCAATCTATATGCTTATAAGCAAAAGTGTCACAAAACAATACACAAAATAATACTTAATTATGTCTACTTTCCATCATTTTGACAAGCAATTGTTTTGACAAAAAATTGTGATTTCAATTAAGATTTATTTTTTTCTCTACATAATTAAGATGCCCTATATTAAAAGTCCTATATATCACAGAATTGAGTCTTGTGAGCTTTTAGCCATGGTATAATGCTGTTACCTCCTTAAAAACATACCTGGAGTTGTGTTTTGTTAAATCTATTAGTAGAGATTGGCAACTACAGGGCTGAAATTATCCAAATTATTCTAGTGAGTTTAAAAACACAGTGGAGCACTTCTTGTATTACCAACCTTGTATGACATACCTTAAACTTGTATGTAAGACTTGTATTTTAAGAGAATAATAACTCGGTCTAAATATGCAGGGTTTGTGTGTTAAATGTGAAAATGAAACGAAACAAAACACCAGATATGTTTGTGATGAGGAAACGTTATAACATAGATCAGAAAAATGGTGTAATGTGGGGCCTTTAAGGTATATTGCAGTTTTAAAATGACACAACGCCAATATGGTGAGGATGGGGTTCCTGTGGGTGTAAACGGAGCTAATTTATTCCACTGGGTCTGTGGAAAATGCTGGACTTCTCACACTTTATGAGTTTTTGTCATTATATACAGCTCTGGAAAAAAATGAGACCACTGCAAAATTATCAGTTTTTCTGATTTTACTACTTATAGGTATGTGATTGGGCAAAAGGAACATTTTTGTTTGAGTCTATAAACTACTGACAACATTTCCCCCAAATTCCAAATAAAAATATTATCATTTAGAGCAGGGGTCTTCAACGTTTTTCAGGCCAGGGACCCCCAAACAGATGGCGAACTGGGCCAGGGACCCCCTACTATATATACGGCATAAAATTGTGTTTTATATTAAATTGAGCTTAGTGTCATGTATAAACATTGCTACTCTGTTATGGTACATCCAATACAAGGAAATAATACACAGGTTAATACTGTATTTTACACTATAAAATATAAAATTATATTATTTTAAAGTGAAATCAAAAGATTTCGCGACCCCCCCTGCAGTACCTCCGCAATCCCCCTAGGGGTCGCGACCCCCCTGTTGAAGACCTCTGATTTAGAGCATTTATTTGCAGAAAATGACAAATGGTCAAAATAACAAAAAAGATGCATGTTTTCAGAGCTCAAACAATGCAAAGAAACAAGATCAAATTCATTTTAAAACAACATAATACTAATGTTTACACTTAAGAAGAGTTCAGAAATCAATATTTGGTCCAGTAACCCTTATTTTTAATCACAGCTTTCATGCGTCTTGGCATGATCTCCACAAGTCTTTCACATTGTTCTTGGGTGACTTTATTCCACTCCTGGTGCAAGAACTGAAGTAGCTCAGCTTTGTGTTTGTGTTGGAATTCAACAGACGCTGGAATGGAATGGCTGTAATACATGTAGAGATGCTGATTTCAGAAAAAAATGCAGTGGTCTCTTATTTTTTTCCAGAGCTGTAAGTCTATCAAATCACAAATAATATAAGCAGGAATGATCAGTCTGAAGTCTCTTTTTATTAAAATGTCCTCATTTTATAGAACCACTATAAGGTGTAAGTTCTCATAGGTATCTGGGCTTCAGCTGACTCCTTTTGTGCTTTGTATGACATGGGAAGTCAATATGAATGAATGTTGGCTACTGGTGTAGGATATAACCAGGGTGCAACACATCATATTCACCTAAAAACTGTCCATGGAGACGGATAATGCGGGTTATTTGACAATATGAAAATGAGCCTACTTATTTTCTCATTTCAATTTAAACAATATTGGAACCAGTAAAAATGTGATCTATTCTAAATTGTACTGCACTTGAATCTAATCAAGATGCATAGATTTATTAATAAGATCACTTATCTGAAGCGTAATATGGAAACCCATTTACATCGTGGCCTTGTTTTGTCATTGCTTTGAGTCCTGCTGCAATCTAATCCCACATCCACATCGTTTATTCCAGGTTAATAAAAACGTGTTAAATGGAACAAGTAACATCCCATTTCTCCTCTGTGGTCCAAGGACAGGAATGTTGACTGTTATGAGTTATTTTAATAAATGATTTCTACAGTAAGGGTTTAAAAGTGAGCTTTTAGTCGTGCTATAATGCTGTTACCTCTTGAAAAACATACCTGGAGTTGTGTTTACTTGCATTCATTCATTTGAGTTAGGGATGCAAATTAATAATAATAATAATAATAATACATTTTATTTGTTAGGCGCCTTTCAAGGCTCTCAAGGTCGCCGTGCATCAAGCTATTAAATACATTAATTAAATAATACAGCACATAAAAACAAGATAAAACAAAATAAAAACAGTGTAAAAATACATTTTAAAAACAAATACAGATTAAAAGACAGTGCAGTTATGGTCAGAGTGGTCAGAGTGAGAAGGCCTTTCTAAACAGATGAGTTTTGAGTTTAGATTTGAAGTGTGAGAGTGAGTGTGTGTCGCGGAGAGCATGGGGGAGGGAGTTCCAGAGCTGGGGAGCAGAGCGGCTGAAGGCTCTGCTTCCCATAGTGACGAGACGGGCAGGAGGGACAGTGAGGTGCAGGGAGGAAGAGGAGCGGAGGGAGCGGGCAGGTGTGGAGATGTGAATGAGGTTAGACAGGTATGGAGGGGCGAGGTTGTAGATGGCTTTGTAAGTGAGGAGTATGATTTTGTAGTGTATGCGGTGTGTGATGGGGAGCCAGTGGAGCTGTTGCAGGACAGGTGTGATGTGGTGATGGGAGGGTGTGTGTGTGATAATGCGTTTGGACCAGTTGGAGTTTATGGAGTGATTTTTGTGGGAGACCGAACAGGAGAGAGTTACAGTAGTCTATACGGGAAGTGACCAGGCTATGGATGAGGATGGCGGTGGTGTGTGGGGTGAGTGAGGGACGGAGGCGGCGGATGTTTCTGAGGTGGAAGTAGGCGGACCGGGTGGTGTTGTTGATATGGGAGGTGAAGGAATGTGTGCTGTCGAGGATGACACCCAGACTCTTTACCTGAGGGGAGGGGGAGATAGAGGAGCCGTCGATGGATATGGAGAAAGGATTTATTTTGCTTAGGGTGGATTTGGTGCCGATGAGGAGAAGTTCTGTTTTATTGCCGTTTATCGATTAACTCATTAATCTATAGTTGATTGACCTTATCGATCGACTTACGATTAATTGATAAGCGGCGTTTTTCACCTGAATTTTAGTGTTTCAATAGGGTCTTTAAGAATATTTAAGCTATAGTATACATAACACTGAGTCATAAATATAGTATTATTATAATCATAGTATTATTATATTAATTATTCCTTAGTAAAAAGCAGACAAATGTATTGATGCTGAATAACAAAATACAGTAATCCCTCACTCTATCGCGGTTTGCAGATTTTTATTTTTTATTTTTTTTTTAATAGTGTAACATTTTTTTATAGTGTAACATTGTGTTCTGCATCCTGATTGGCTAAGAGACTAGACCAGGACTAAACGTGGACTAAACCAGGTCTAGACCAGAACTAAACCAGGTCTGAACCAGGTCTAAACCTGGACTAAACCAGGATTAAACCACCACGTGCCGCTGCTGGTTTCCTGTGGCTGGTTTGTAGCTAGGGCTGAGACTACGCATTCCGGGAGTATAGGCCCTTTAAAGGCACTTACCGTCTTGATATGACGTGCAAATCAGAACTAATTCGTTTAATATGATTTGCAGTGGTCCAAAGTTATTCCTCATTTACTTTTTGCATTCATAGCATCCTAATTATTCACTGCGATTAATTTATAAGCACTATTCCCAATTTTAAGAGTTTTGCCATCACAGCAAAGCTAACAAAACTAGAATACTTGCAAGCACTTCCTGATTATCTGACAATAAAATACATTCTAATTAGATGCAGATAGTATACAGTAGGGGTGTGCAAAATAATCGTCATGACAATGCATCGCGATACTAACTTTCACAATATACTGCATCGATTCTTGATGCCAAAAAACGATTTTTATTAATTAATAATTTATTAATTAATTATTAATAAATAAATAAATGAATGAATTATTAGGTTTTTTTTAAATTATAAATCCTATGCACTTTTTTCTTTGTGAAAGGGTATTGTTTGTTAAGATGGTAGCTACCTCCAAAATAGCAAATGTTTGAACATCAGAAAAAATCCTATGCACTTTTTTTGTTATTGGTTTGGTTTTTGTTATTCAATAAATTCAGTTATGAATTGAGTTGCTCAGAGTTATGTATCAATTGAAGACACTACCCAGATAAACGGCCACTGATATTTAAGTTATCCTCTTTTTTTTGGGTACATTTTCACTGAAGTATGTCAAATATATTGCAATGCATCTCAATAATTCAAGTATCGTGATGCATCGTGATAGTATCGCATCGTAGCATATGAATCGTGATTCGAATTGAATCGTGACTTCTTTGCCAATACCCACCCCTAGTATACAGACAAAGCTGCCGAAAGCTGCTGAAAGACAAATGTTGCTTAAAGGTCCCATGGCATGAAATTTACACTTTCTGAGGTTTTTGAACGTTAATGTGAGCTCCCCTACCCTGTTTGTCCCCCCCATGGTTAAAAGTTGTGAAATGTCTAAACTGAGCAATTGCGATCCTTTTCTGTGTTACAAAAAATTGGAGCTCAAACGGGCGATTTTGAACAAGGCACCTTATTGACGTCAGATCGAAAAAAGAAATGCAAATGTAGTTCCACCCCCGTCAGTCTGTACTCAGCGTCTCTGTAAATCACGCCCAGAGAGTTTGGACTGCGAATGCGCTAGGCAATGCGAAATGCGTTTTTTTATTTGCCTGGAGGCACGTCCGAGTGTTTCTAGGCTCGGAAGTCCTTTATCTGAGCCTCTGGACCTTTGAACAGCAGTGGTTTAATTTTATTTTCTGTGGAAATCTGTTTATTTTTCATTATTTTTTATTCGTTCAATGGAACGCTTCAAATCTCTCCCCCGTGCAAAAACAAGGAAATGGATCAGCTGTGGGCTCTGAGCTCTGAGCGGAGAGTTTGGCCATGCCCCCACCCTCTACTATTGGCCATCTCTTTTCTCCTCATTTGCATTCAAGCAACAACGCCCAGAATAAAGTGTTTGAGAGAGATATTTATGACTCTTTCTCATCTTATCTCTGTTTCTCATGCACTGAGTGTTGATTTTGAAGAAGGATTCATTTACAGTATTAGGGAACCATTAAGAAGCCATATAAAAGCATCAAGAAGTACCATGTCATGGGATCTTTAAATACATGGGGGGAAAAATGGGCGTACAGAAATAATTTGATAAAACTGTGTGGAACTGTGTTAAATGGATCAATTTCAGTATTTCCTTTTTTATTACCTGCGTATTTTATTCGTTTATTATTGTATTCATATCATACAGGCATACATTGTTAGCCAGGTCCCATTATTGCAGTGAATGCACATTAAGCTTAAAAATGAGGCAGTGAGAAAAATAAAAGCTTCTCTTTTGAATTTAATAGTTGGATATTCGCCATGAATGGGGCCCTTTTAACCCGGACCAGTTGTGTCTGTAGTTGGCCATTAGCTGTCCTCCGCTGCTAACAACACAACAAAGCAAACCATGGACCATATTAAAAGGGAGCAGTTTATGGAGTGGGCGACCATACACAAAGAAACAAAGGCTTAAAGGGGGGTCTGCCTGGAATGTTCCACAGTATGACATTAAACAGAAAAGTTACACAATGCATCTTTTAATGTACTGTATGCATTTCAGTTTATTTTACCACCACTACATAAAGCCTGAGTTGAATGTGAAATATACAGTGCTCAGCATAAATGAGTATACCCCCTTTGAAAAGTAACATTTTATACAATAATTATGTCAAATAACACAAAAAATATTTGCAAAATGTGCACAGACTTTAATACAGAAATTTAATACAGCATCTGTTGAATTTAGGACAAAAAAATTAAGGTTAATAATATAATTTGGATTACAAAATTTTCAGTTTTAGTCAAATTAGGGTGGTGCAAAAATGAGTATGCCACATACACATTAGGCTCCAAATGTGTAATTGAACAAGATTTCAAACACAGATCAGCCTAATTATTCATTACTAAGGTGTCCGTCATACAGTTACAGCTACAAAAGGCTGTTACTTAAAGCAAACCTCCTTCCCATTTCCTGCTGTCAGCAATGGCACCATATGGAAAAAAATGACAAACAAGACAAGAAAATGATTTCTTTACACCAGAAAGGTGAAGGCTACAAGATGATCAGCAAAGCCTTACTTATTACCAAGAACACTGTTGCAAAAGTGGTTCAGAAATTTAAGAAAGATGGACCTGCAAACATCTCACAGACGTCCAGGTCGGCCACGGAAGTTATCACCTCGACAGGTGCGTCTTCTGATGAGAAGGGTTGAGGAAAATCGGCACGCAACTTCCCTGCAATTATCTAAAGAAGTAGAAAGCCAAACTGGGGTGAGTGTTTCCCGTGACACAATACACCGCACAGTGAGGAGGTATGGCATGCATGGGTGTCGTCCTCAAAAGAAGCCTCTCCGAAAGCCCAGTCACAAAAAAGCCTATCTAGAGTTTGCTAGGGGCCCATGCTGACAAAGATGAAGGCTACTGGGACTCTACTCTGGAATGATGAGACCAAGATCAATCATTTTGGAACTGATGGCTTCAAAACTGTATGGTGTCACCAAGTTGAGGAATACAAAGAAAAATGCAGGGTGCCTACAGTGAAACAGGGGGTTTTGGCCTTATGTGGGTTGCATTGCATGAGTGCTACTAGTGTTGGGGAGCTGCATTTCATTGATGAAATCATGAATTCAGAAATGAATTGCTCTATACTGAAAAGGAAAATGCTTCCGTCTTTTTGTACCATTGGTCGCTGTACACTTTTCCAACATGACAATGACCATAAGCATACATCTAAGGCCACTGCTGGCTTTCTGAAGAGGAACAGGGTGAGGGTGATCCCGTGGCCAATTATGTCACATGATCTGAACCCAATTGAACATCTTTGGAGAATTCTGAAGAGATATGTTGAGCATCACTCTCTATCCATCATCCAGTCTCTGAAAGATGTCACTGTTGAAGAATGGAAAAAGATTGATGTTGCCAACTTGTTCATTCCATGCCTAGACTTGAAATGGTCATTAAAAGTGCAAAGTTCTAAATGTAGTAGTTTTTGTTGAGGGGTGTACTAGGGGTGGGCGATATCTCGATATTTAAAATATATCGAGATATTTTTTAAACGCGATATGGATTTTGACATGTCGTATATATCGATATAATGTTTATATTTAATACTGATTTCGCCACTTCGCTTGTTTGCCTTCTCTGTGTTGTGCACGCTCCCGCTTGCCCCCGCCTCCCCCTCATTCCCCCTCTCATTCAGCACGGCGGTGCCACAACCAGCCCGGAGGAGACAGAACTCCTCAAAAAATAAAGAACAACTGGCTTAGATACTTTGGTTTTAAGGCATCGGAAGAACAGCAGACAGATGTCTACTGCCCTGAATGCTCAAAGTTCGTGCGGATGAAAGCTTCTAGTTTATGCAAATGAGCCATGTGGTGTTTAGTATTTTATAAAATGTAAACAAATGTGCGCAAAGCGGCATTAAACACATTATAATCTCATTAAACACATTATAATCTCATTAAACACATTATAATCTCAGACGGGCTGAGGTGGCTCTATAGTAGTTATGGTTTAAATGTAAAGTTTAGTGATAAACTAGTAAAGTTTATTGATGCAGAAGATTTTAATTAATCTCCTGCAGGGTGTAACTTGTACAGTAGTATTTGGAAACATTCGGTTTCCCACAGTGGCCTGTGGGAAACCTCAGAGCTCCTGACCACTGGTTAGAAACATGGATCTATTAAAATAAGGATCCTCCCGAGCTTCCTATGCTAAAGGAGCTCATGGTTATTGTTAACAAAAAATTAGGCAACTTGTATAATTTCTTCCTTTATTTTACAGTTAAAGGGGCGCCAGATACCCAATTCTAGCATCAATCGAGCTCAACAGCGACGGCCCACCTCCTGTAAAGTATGCTAAATTTCCCATTCATTTTTTTTTCCCATAGACTTTTTGAAATTAGAATTTGGAATGCTTTCTTTGGTTAATCAGCTATGTGGTAATCAGCTAATGATGACGATAACTATATTTTTATTTTAAATCAATTTCTGAAATTAAATAATTTTCCCCCCAAAATCTTACATTTTAAACATTCTTTTTGGACTTAACTAATGTCCAGATTGTGGTTGTTTTATCACATAGCTGGTTCCATCATGTCCTTCAACTCTTCGAAAAAGTCTATGGGAAAAATTAATGGAAAATTTACTTCCGGAACCAGAGCAGATTTGAAAGTGAGCGAGACTGCCGAGCTCCATTGGGAAGTGAAGGATGAGCACTACTGTCACACATAAACCACAAACTGCATATGCTAATATATTGAAATGATCCACAACACTAGCAATAAACATAATGTGTGTGCTTAGGTCTCCTTGTGACGCTGCCGGCTGTTCTTAACCAGACACTTGATGCTGCTGATTTGAGGGCCTCTTGATGTTCCACCATGAGTGCACAAGCTAAACAATGAAAGCCTATTAAGAGCATCTAGCTTTCTTTATTGCCGGTGATTGGGTACTATTTAATTAGCACAGCCCTCTCACTCACGTCCTATTGCTTTTATTTAGAAGTGGCTCAATCATACACTTGAAACAGTCCATTCAAAGGGCCTTGAGTCACCCAAAAGGAAACACTGCCATCACTAACAAGGAAAAATATTACTTGATAGCATGTATGATAAAAGGAGAAGTTCAATTTGTCAACTGGACAAAGTATGTTTGGTTGAAAACGTTTCGCCGCTCATCCGAGAGGCTTCGTCAGCTCTAATTAGAATGCTGGTAAGACACTTGCTTATATCTTGCTGCAGGGAGGAGCTAACTAGCTAACTACTTTCCGAAACTATCTCATTGGTTTCCGTCTTTTGTTTCTCTGGCGTCTAGATAACGATCCCTATTCATCCCTACACAACTGTTTTTCACACCTCTGGCCCTGACCTGGCTAGCCCTATTGTTCCCCTGTTTGCTTGATCTAGGCTTAAGAATGGAATTATAGATGGGAGACAAATTATGTCTGACTCCACCATTTCTGTTCAGAGAAGGATTCTCTTTTTTGACAAAAATTGCCTCTTTAACTCCCCTCTCAAACCAATTCTTTTCCCTGGCTAAGATCTGAACCTCACTGTCCTCAAATGAATGGCCCGTGGCTTCTAGGTGAAGATATACGGCAGATGACGGTCCACTCTGGCACGCCCGTCTGTGTTGGTACATCCTCTTGTGAAGTGGCTGCTTGGTTTCTCGAATGTAGCGCTCACTGCAGTCTTCACTACACTGAATGGAGTAGACCACATTGTTTTGTTTGTGGCTCGGTGTTTTGTCCTTTGGGTGGACGAGTTTTTGTCTTAAAGTGTTTGTGGGTTTGAAATAAACTGGGATTTCATATTGTCTGAAAATCCTCTGTAGTTTTTCCGACACGCCGGCCAGGTAGGGAATCGCTACCCCTTTCCTCCTGGGTTCGGACTCTGTTGTCTTGTTTCTTGCCTTCTTGATAGCATGTAGTTTCGTCATCGTCACTCATTTGTTCCTAGGGATGCAACGATATTCGATCTACTAACAAATCGTTCGATACTGGTCTCACGATTTGGTACATATGTTCCGTCGATATGCACGTGTCCCTCCATGCGCTCTGTGTTGTCATTTATTTTGGTCCAAAAGGGAAATGGCTAACGCAGCGTCCTACTCAGATGCAGCAAGAAAACAGCTCCAATACTCTAACAGAGGTGTGTTTTATCTTTCAGTCACTTTTTATTTTTTTATTTTATGTTGATAGCCCCAGGAATGACAAACGTATTAACTTTTAAATACTTTAGAATCGCTTTTGGCTTTACATCGGGTTTAATCAAATGCACTCCTATACGCGCATGCGACACGGCTCGCAATATACGTTATCTTTTTCTCAGACTCTCTTACTCAAAATACAGTCGGATGAGACATTTCTATGTAATATAACATAGTTTTAGTGTCCAGAAAGAGGATGGGAAAGCGCAGTATGTCTGTTAAGAGTACAGACTGTAGCAGGGCAGTGTGGGAGGAGCTCAGCTGGAGGGACAGAACCGCGGGGACACAGGTGTGTGAACGCAGTGAGAGGACTCGGGAGGAAAATGAACCACCAAATCATCATCAAAAAAGCAAAAGTTTGATAGCGCATCTCCCCAAGCAGTCTATAATATGTCCAGTCTACTCTTAATATAAAATATAAAATAGCCTTAGAAAGCTTTGTTCTTATTTTCACTGAATAAAAATTCTGAACTGTAAATCATTGAACCAAATTAGCTAAAACACTTCACATATAAACTACAGTAGTCGTACTGTAATGTGCTGTATGTAATGTACTGTATGTATTGGTGGGTTTCAGATGACATTGCAACATTCTATAGGCCAGTATATTTAATACAGATGGGGGGCAGCTAAAATTAATATTGTGAAAAAGCAGATGTAAGATTGTAATACAGTGAGTTCTTGACTCTAGTAAATAGTCAAAATAAATCCACAAATGTTTAACCTGGTTATCTTTTGGATATTCCATGGCAAAGTACACTGTGCTGAAATGGGAAAACTGACCCTTGCCATTTAAAAACTTAAAATGAACAGTTCCAAATGATTATGCACAACAGAGTTTCAAACCATGTTATTTATTGCAAAGAACTGAAAATGGTCATTTGTTTATTTTTAGAAGCATTAGTATATTACTCAGAAGCTATCTCAATCAAAACATTTTAACAGGTCAAGTAACATTTTAACATTGGACCCTGTATTTGATAAGAGCTTCAGAATTTTGCATCCATTGAACTTGTGAGTTTGTGGAGAGTTTCTACTTGAATTTCTTTGCAGGATGTCAGAATAGCCTCCCAGAGCTGCTGTTTGGATGTGAACTGCCTCCCGCCCTCATAGATCTTTCACTTGAGGAGCTCTAAAGGCTCTCAATAGGGTTGAGGTCAGGCGAGGATGGGGTCCACACCATTTTCTCTTCTTTTATGCCCATAGCAGCTAATGATGCAGCAGTATTCCTTGCAGCATGAGATGGCGCATCATCATGCATGAACATGATTTTGCTAGGGAAAGCACGGTTCTTCTTTTTGTAACATGGAAGAAAGTGGTCAGTCAGAAACTCCACAAACTTTTACAGAGGTCATTTTCACACCTTCAGGGACCCTAAAGGAGCCGACCAGCTCTCTGCCCATGATTCTAGCATAAAACATGACTCTACCACCTCCTTGCTGATGTTGCCGCCTTGTTGGGACATGCTGGCTGTCCACCAACCATCCACCACTCCATCCATCTGGACCATCCAAGGTTGTGCGGCACTCATCAGTGAACAAGCCTGCTTGAAAATGAGTCTTCATGTATTTCTGGGCCCATTCGAGCCATTTCTGCTTGTGAGCTTTGTTTCAGGGTGGCTGAGTAGAAGGTTTATGCATAACTGCAAGCCTCTGGAGGATCCTACACCTTGATGTTCGCAGCACTCCAGAGGCACCAGCAGCTTCAAATACCTTTTTTCTGCTCTATTATGGCATTTTAGCAGCTGCTTTCTTAATCCGATGTATTTGTCTGGCAGAAACCTTCCTCATTGTGCCTTTATCTGCACAAATACCTGTGTGCTCTGAATCAGCTACAAATCTCTTAATAATACAATGATCACGCTTAAGTTTTCGTGAAATATCTAAGGTTTTCATGTCTTGTCCAAGGTATTCAACTATTTCTTGCTTTTCAGCACTAGAGAGATCCTTTTTCTTATATTACTTGAAAATGGTGCTCTGCTTAATAATGTAGAACGTCCTTAAGTCGTTTTTCCTTTAACCTGGCAAACTCATTGGCGTGTGAGATTGATTTCACTAACTGAGCCTGAGACACAAGACCATCCATGAGTTTCACTGGAAAACTAAACATTTGACCGTTTATGACACTTAAATACAATTTGCATAATAATTTGGAACATGGTATATATTGCTGTGTCCTCACTCTTGTTGCATTAATCCATTAATCCAAAATTATTCTCTGAACATTCAAAAATGCTAATTTTGCTCGTTTAGTTTCTTCAGATAAAATTCCGGACTTGTCCTGCAGTTTTTAAGCTCAAACCATCATTCTATTGTTAAGTATGTTTTCCCAAATGCAGAATATATTTTATTTTATAGGTGACGTCTCCATTCTTTTGTTTAGAATGTTCCACAGTATAGATTAAACCTATCTAGACAAGCATGTTACAGCACTACGCTAACACTACAATGTAGCTCTGTGGAGAGTCCCCACTATTCACAGAAGGAATTATTGTATTTTTGGGCAATAGAAAAACCTGTAATGAATAAATGCTAGATGAAAATGTTTAAAGTCATGCCATGGAACATTCCAGGCAAAGCAATAAGATCTCCATGGAGCCCAGCAGTCGGTAGGGGCTCCAACAGAAAAATTGCACAGTGCACCTTTTAGTTAAGTTAGAAAATGAATCTTAATTAAATCTACATCTATACACCATGTTGTTGGTTTTTCATGTAGATTAATGTTTATGTCGAACAGGTCAATCATCAGCTACTGAATTGTACACAACAAAATGGCAGCAGATGGAGCTTTCTTGCTCCATCTGCTGCCATTTTGTTGAAGGAATTTGAACTCGACTAAGAATTATTTCTGCTTATACTTAAATTGATTAAAGGAGACTGTGTAACTTGTTGGTTGGGGGCTGTCACCTCTATGGATATGTCATTGTTCAGCCTAGAATGTTCCACAGTATAACATTAAACAGCGCTACATTTTCCAATTATTACATTCCAATTACATTCCATTTATTCAATTGCACATGGTTTTATAGCTCAAAAATGCGTAGAAAAACGGGTAGTCTGACTGTGAGCGGGGTCGCCTCTCCACAGATCTGACTTGGTCTGGTTTGGCTTCCATGAAGGTACAAAGGTTTAATGCCATACTGTGAACCATTTCAGACAATTTCAAGCGATAACATCTCCACAGAGAAAAGCATTTGATGGACCCTTCACCAGAAAAGTTACACTATGCACCTTTAACTGTGATGTAAAGGTACTTGAGCACTGACAAATTAGTTGGAGGTATTCGTTAGTAATGCCAGTTTTGTTTCAATCTGATACCAAGCAATAATACGGCACTATATATATATATATATATATATATATATATATATATATATATTAGGAGTGTACCGATCAGCGGAGCCCGGATCGGTCCAAATTCACTACGAAAGGTCCGATGCACCGGATTTACGGCCAAGAATCGGTTCTCGGCTCCTGAGCGGTCTCTCTCATGGCGCAGAAGCCGCGCTGTGTGTGTTTGCGTTCTTTCGCGAACGGTGGGTGGTTCACTTACCTGGGGTTGAAGCTTATTGGCTGGTTAACTGCCAATCATGCGAGCAGCGCGTGCTATATGCGGAAGCGAGCACAAAATGTTTGTACTGTATAGCCGTGTCCCAATTCGCATTGTGCGGAGGGCTGGTTTCCCGCCGCCTACGTCGTGTCTCGTCAGGAGATCTACTCTATCGGTAAGCTAAGCTAAGTTTCCTTTTATTGAGCTGTGGTTAAATTAATTTGGTGCGCTACCGCTATTTATGGACATGGTTCCTATACGTGGTTAACTTTTGTGCCAGTGTTGTGTCGCGTTGATAAAACTTTCACTGTCGGTCTGATGTTTCACTTTGCCCAGTAGTCTGCATAGCAGCTATAGACCATAACAATTGTATGATACTAGCGTTTTTATTGTCACGGTTAGTGGATTGGGTGATTTATTTAGACAACATTCATGTATTGGCAATGTATATTTGATATGGGCTAAAATTTACTTGGCTAATTTACTTTTGTGTGGAAAATACAATGTATAATCAGAATTGGTGCATTTCTGTATTAAATACTTATGATTTGTGTGTATAGAAACATACTTCACACATACACAGATGATTTTTGTCTCAAAGGAGACTGAGGTAATGTTATGAGATGGAGAGAAAGTATTATTCAGTGTTAAGAGCTCTCTCTGATTTTCTTTTTTTTGTTAAGAAAAGTTAATTACAGGCATAAAAAGACATGTTGGATTTAACATGCTAGTGTTTTCTATAACTGCCTAGTAATATCTATCTTCGTGTCAGTGATATGTTGCACTTTTATAGTTACTGAAACTGTGACTGAAGCACTAATTCTGATTCATTCAGATTTTTGCCTTTAATAGGCAACTTGCTTGTTTTATAACTACTTTTTTTTATTTTTGATATCTACCTTATCTACCTTTGTACTGAATCGAAATTAACCGAACCGGATCGGATCGAATCGTATCGAATCGTACCGGATCGTTTACTAATTTTATGAATCGTCCCTGAATCGAATCGTAGCCTGTGAATCGAGATTCGAATCGAACCGTTTTGTGAGTGAAAGATTCACACCCCTAATATATATATATATATATATATAAACACTATATAGATTTAAATTAGTGCAATCAGGCGATTAAAAAATGTATCTAATTAATTACAGGATTTGTAATTAATTAATCACATTTTAAGCGTGTGAGAAAGAGGGAGAGAGAGAGATTGTGAGTGAGTGAGCGAGCGAACGAACAAACCCACTTTGCAAGTTTGAGTTTGTCACTTTTCATTTGGTCACTTTGATCATTCGTTTCCCAAATTCTGCGAGAGTGGTTTGGTGAAGTGCGCACTATCACTGCTAAGGATGGAACTTCTCCGGACGTGTTTATCGTTCAAATGATCCATCAGGCTGGAGAAGCGTCGGTGATCGGAAAATTCTTTTTGACAAAAGCTCCAAATCACCGTGTTCTTGTTGATCGTCCCGTCTTTGTTCTTTTTATAAATAAACTTGCCGTTCAAAGGCCCTGGCAGCGTGCTCGCCGCACGCCAAATTTAATATGCGCGTGCATTGAATTGCCATTCATAATTAATTGCGTTAATTTTTGTAACGCGTTAATTTGCAGTGTAATTAATTAATCTTATTAACGCCTTAAACTGACAGCCCTAATTTAAATAATTAACCTCTATAGCAGGGGTCTTCAACGTTTTTCAGGCCAGGGACCCCCAAACAGATGGCGAACTGGGCCAGGGACCCCCTACTATATATACGGCATAGAATTGTGTTTTATATTAAATTGAGCTTAGTGTCATGTATAAACATTGCTACTCTGTTATGGTACATCCAATACAAGGAAATAATACACAGGTTAATACTGTATATTACACTATAAAATATAAAATTATATTATCTTAAAGTGAAATCAAAAGATTTTGCGACCCCCCCTGCAGTACCTCCACGACTCCCCAAGGGGTCGCGACCCCCCTGTTGAAGACCTCTGCTCTATAGCAAATAATGGTATGAGACTGAAAACGGCACTTTCCTTTAAACAAAAATATAATAAGACAAAACTGATCCAAATGTTTATTGTATCTGCTATTTATCTCAAGTAAATGCAAAAGAGCTGTATAAAATTCAACCATTATGGGACTTTCTTGGCCGGCTACCATCAGTCAATTTCTTGGCCCAACCAGGACATCAGCCTAATCAATATTTGGAAGTTGATATCCAATCCAGCAGTTTTTTTCAATGGCTGCGCCTATATCTATTACCTGTATCAGATCGTTGTACCCATAAATGATAGTGACTGAGGAATCGATTCGCCCATCACTAGTAAAAGTACAAATGAATGAAACAGACATTCCAGTGATCAGATAAAAGTAATGTCAATAGAAGTACTTATTTCAGACTTGCCCTGAGACACCCACAACCTAGAACAAACCCCCATTTAGTTTTTGACCTTCACACCTACCACTCACCCAAAGTACTATTATTTCATGAAAAAGTATCAAACACTAATTTTAGTTTGTGTTCCAGCCAGTCCACCCTCGACCCAACAAGCCCAGCCGCCTGCGCATCTACGAGGCTCATGTGGGCATTGCTTCACCCGAGGGGAAGATTGCCTCATATTCCAACTTCACTGCTAACGTGCTACCTCGAATAAAGGAGCTAGGTAAGTCCACGAGATGTTATGACCTCCTACAGATTATTCTCTTTTCTCTTCACCTGCCCGGTATTTGGTTGGGCTTGTGTAAACTGAGTGATATGGGGAGCCTGAGTGCAGGTTGAATCACTGCTAGCATGCGTTTCATGTGTAGAAATATGTACGTTGGCGGATTGTGCGAGACTACATGCCCCCTTGGATTTCAGGGCAGGCATCCCATGTGTTTAGGAAAAGGAGCTCTGTAAAACTGAGAAAGTAAAGTCTGTTTAAAGGGCCCATATACTGTATTTTCTGATCTGTTATAATGTTGTTTCCTCATCTGAAATGTACCCAGATTTGAGTTTTGTTTCATCAACACATATTTAGCATGCAAACCCTGCAACCCTTGAGTAATCCTGCGTTGTTAGTCTGTCTCCAAAGCTTTATATTTTGCTTCACATTTATTTCAACAAAGATTTGGAATTCCAGGTATGAAATTATCTAAGTGATTCTAGTGAATGTGGATGGAGTTTAGAAGCACAGTTGAGCATTTCCTGTGTTCATAACATGTCATCACAAGGTGTTTTTGAGAGAACGTAGTTTAATATGCAATAATATGTTATCTTCTAATTGTATAATATTCAAGAAGATTAAATCTCATAAAAATTTAAGATGCTACCGGTTAAGAATCCCTGACTGTAATTTCACCAGAAATTAAGCAAACATTTAAAATCTGATTACATTCATAATCTCCTTGGTGTGAGGTCAAGCAGTTGTTCACGTCCAGGCAGTGTTACATGTTACATGTATTCATGTAACTGGAGAGCATACACATCTATAAATAAGTTCCATAGTCATCTGAGCCACTCTAACATGAAATACTGTTGTTTTGCAGTGTTGGCCTTGTTACCACACCACCAAGCTTTGTAAAGGAGTTGGATCTTAAAGGCAAAGTAACGTTATTTTACAATCTGAGCCTTCTTTCGGTAATAAAACAAGTCGTTTGACTCACCCATATCACGTTCGTGTCATTTGGAGCTGTTTGAAGAAAGTTATGTTGTAGCGTAACCATTAGCATTTGTTTTCGGGGCATAACTTTGCGGTCTCCAAATAACACAAACTTTAGCACTTTTCAAATCATAGAAGCCCGATGTCTTAATGTAAGAAATCGTTTGAACCAAAATGGCCTGTAATCCGAGATTTATCCATAGTTTTCAGCTTTGCGTTTCATGTTTGGGGCCCAGGCGCAGTCCGCGCATGCGCACTGGCGTCCTCATCTACTCGAAACTATGGCTAAATCTCGGATTACAGGCCACTTTTGCTTCAAACGATTTCTTACATTAAGACATCGGGCTTCTATGATTTGAAAAGTGCTAAGGTTTGTGTTATTTGGACACCGCAAAGTAATGCCCCGAGCAAATGATACAGCACCATGTTAAAAGATACGGGATCATTAGTAGAACAGAACGGCTCAACATAAGTTCTGCGATACTGCTCCAATTGACAGAAAAATGCTATGGGTGAGTAAAACTACTTGTTTTATTGCCGAAAGAAGGCTCAGATTGTAAAAAAACGTTAATTTGCCTTTAAAGCCACATTATGTAATTTATAGTGTGCTTTCACACCTGTTAGTCTGGTTAACTGGTTCAATTTGGGACTAAAGTTGAAACATTACTACAGTATTTATTTGGTGCGGCTCACGTACTCGCCTCACTCCAGCTCAAACAAACTGAACCAAGAGAATATTTTATATACCCCTCTTCTGAGGTGGCGCTGTGTCACAAAACAATGTAGAAACCGCACTCATCCATAGGCCAAAGGAAATCCCGGGAAATAGAGGATGATGATGGTGTAATGAGGATCATGGTAACACATGACACATACAGGACACTCTGCACTTTGAGTGTGTGCAACTGATTCGTCTCCACTGATTTTTTTTGTTTTTTTGTTTTTGTGATCAGTCCCAGAAATTGAGATATATTTTTGTCTATTTATATGAACTTACAGCAATCATTAATTTCCTTCTCTGTACATCTTGTCACAGCTTCTACTTTCATTCTGGGGTTTATTTTATTCATGTTCAGCGTAATGTGCTACAGAAGCTTGTTTAGATCAAAAAGTCCTTGTTGACCAGTTAGTGTTCACATCACAAGCACTGGAGTCCTTCTGGAGGTGGTTTCGATAAGGTTCTTTAGTCTGCACTAAATGAAACTGGTCCACTTTAACACCAGCCCAAACAAAATGAACTTGCAGGTGTTCAAGAGGACCAAATGGTGTAGGTGTGAAAACTCCTTTCGAAACATTTTTATAATTTACAGTCCTCTCAGTCTTTTTCTCAATATTCTGCAATTACACACCTCCAAAAATAGTTATGTAGACAAAGCATTTGACTCCTGGTTTTGTTCATTGTTTTTTAAATGCCAGATGTTCAGCTTTTGCAACCAACCATGTGATGTCAACAAAACTGTCTATTCACAGGTGGGATTTGAACTGGCAACCCTTCAAAGACAAGTGCTTAAACCTTTCAATATGTTACTTCCCCATTTTTCCTCAAATGTTTGTGTTACTGGAAACAACAAAGAAGCAAGTGAGAATAGGATGTTTACAAAATGAAGGACCTAAAGGTGCAGTAGCAGATTTTTACTGTCTTCAAAAACCGAAAAACAGAACTACTTCATTTGCACTCAACGGTTTGCATTAATCCAAAGTTATTCCTCACTTACCTTATGCATTCTGCGTAGCCTAATTATTTATCTCAATGAGTTTATAAGAGCTTTGTACAACTATCAACAAATGTGGAGTTGTGCTGTGACGGTAAAGATAACCATTATGCTAAAACCCTCACTTCCTGATTATCGGACCATAAGATGTTTTAGAATTAGGTTCTGCAAGCATATTTTGGCCTCGAGCTGTTTATACAAAAACAGGTAAGAAAATCGATACAGGATGACCTGTCATGATGACTAATTTTGAAGCACGATACATCACTACAGAGATGTATTGGGGTAAATGATAATATTCAAACTACTTTAGTTCACTGATGGGATAACAATAACGCAGGATAATGCCAGTAAACCATTTTTAAATAGGTTGTATCATTCAAAAGGCCTGAGATTCAACATATAAATGGCAAAAGCAACCACTAATTATCCCTAGAAGTTAGTTGTTCAACTCTCGACAGGTCAATCTCATTGTATTGCATATTGTATTGCATTGCACGCTTGTATTACTGGGTTTCAGATGACATCACTGCATTCTATAGACCAATATTAATTAGTACAGTTAAAGTAATATTGTTAAAATGCTAAATTAAGTTGTAATACAGTGAGTTCTTGGGTTTTGACAATAATTGGACAGGTTCAACATTTGTGAGTTAACCTTTTGGATGTTTCATGGCAAAGTACAATGTAATCAATAGGGAAATCTTCCCCCACTCCTGCATCAGAAAATAGATGCTAAATACAAGATAAATAATGACCATAATTAGGCCAAAATATATAGCTCCAGCTTTCAAATATTGAACAATAAGTCGCTATAGTAATTATCTTGACAGGCGCAGTACAGGGTGCATACAGGGGCAGCAGTAGCTCAGTTGATAGAGCGTTTGTCCACTGGTCATTGGTTGAGTGGTCGATCCACTGATCCAGGGTTGGGGGTGCGATCCCAGCGCCCACAGTTGAATGCTGCTGTTGTGTCCTTGGGCAAGACACTTGACCCCACCTCACCCCCAGTGTCTGTGCACTGGAAGAGAGCCCCCATGACAGAAGTACATCGGTTGCCTCAAGTGACATGGGTCTGTACTCCCGTGGACCCACCACCCGTAGGAGGATGCATGGGGGCCCGTGCATTGTGTTCTGGGTGGCAGATCTGTCTGGACTGTTGCCCCCATGACCCGGAATACAGAGAAGCGGAAGAAAATGGATGGATGGAGGTCTACATACAGGGCCTTTTAGACTTCTTATGCTGGAAATTACACATTTTAACCACTGAAAAAGCCATGAGAAGAATCACCACTTTTGGACATTAGCCATCTGATTGTGCTATGCATATCTTTTTTTTTTCATCGCATCAGAAGAGAAAGTGAGCATTCTTTTATTCAATTTTTGTCTTGTACTCTCATTCAATGTTTTGTTTCTATGGGTCATTCCAGAATTGGAGGACATTTTACATCCCACCCATCAAATATTAAATAATCCACATACAAAATACTAAAACATACAGTTTCTGAGTTAATTTACTTGTCCTGAGACCAAATGTAAAAAACTAAGAGAAAAGAATGCTTGAAAATACTTGCCAAATAAGTCTGGAGTACCCCCCAAAATGCCATTTTCCTCTTGTCCCACCCCTCTAATGGCCAAATTGAATCTCAAATTAATTGAATTGAAATTTCTTGTATTTTCTATAATTTGTTTCATTGCCATCTCTTGTAACTGTGGGAACATTTGTTTTAATAGACATAATATTTCAAATAATAATTATTATTCATGGAACATGTGTCCCACAACCTGCACACAACCCTGTTACCAGAACATTTTTAGTCTGGTAGAAGAAGAAAACAGTGAACCACATGATCCCCTGGACTTGACATCATCAAACAGTTTTCCAAAAGAATGGGCAGAGCAAATGTTTGTCTTCTCTTCTATTTTTCATATTTTTATAAAACAGTTAGACTTGGTTGAATGTCTCACTCTACCTCATGCAACCCTGTTATGCAAATGGTCAGAATAAGACAATTATTATTATTTTTTTCCTTTACGTATTTGCATAAATACGTTTTTCCTATTGATTAGTAATAACAGCTAGCTAAACAGCTAGCTTCTATTCCTGAGATAAAGCGAACATTAGTGCGATTTTGCAACCCTGTTACCTGCAACCCTGTTACTGTGATTAGAGTAAATAAATAAATAAACCATATAAATCATATAATAAAAATTTTACCATTGATCCGTAAGCTGAGCTAATCAAGCATTTGATAGTTTATTACCTATTATTGATGAATATGTAGCAGAAAATCAGAAAAGTGAAGGTTTATTTTTCAAGAATTTTAAAGCCAAAATGTCCTCCAATTCTGGAATGACCCCTATATGTTTACCAATTCCTACATTTGATATACATACAGAAGACATCAACTATATGAAGCAGTCTTATGGAATTTGAGGATTTGGTTATAAATAATAATGATATAAAGAAAATGATTTAACTTCAACTTTTTTCCTTCGCTACATAATTCCAAATGTCTTACTTCATATAGTTGATGTTGTCTGTATATATATCAAATGTAAAAAGTAGTAAACAATGAAGAGAGTGAGTACAAACTTTTGACAGGCCTGTTTAAAGTGCTCCATTTTAAACCTAACCCGGAATGATGACTCTATTGTCTACAATTTGAACACAACTTGACAGATGCTTCAGAGACTGCAGCGTATCTCCTGCATTCTTTAGCGGTTAGACAGCCCGGCGCAGGGCATTATTAAAAAGCACTGATATGAATGGTGAACTCGGAGCTTCTGATAAACACTGCTTTTCCTGTGCCTTTGTCATCGAGGAACAGAGAAGAGCATACAAAAACTGCCACAACCAACCAACCATTGTGTACTATCACAGCTCAACCACTGCTTTTTCTCCCATTATATTTTCTGTGTTTAACGGTCCTGTACCCATTTTGTATTTAAAGGTATTTTTATATTAAGCAAAATTGACTGTTAAGAGCTTTAAGCTGTGTTAGAATGTTGTTACCTTCTCAAAAACCCTCCCGGAGCTGTGTTTTGTTTCATTCCCACATGTTTGAGTAATTCTTTATTATTAGTCTGTACAGCTCTAAAGCTCACAATGCTCTGTTCCACCTTGTGATGTCATGTAGTGGTGATTTTCAAATAAACAGCTACCTTTTTAAACATTTTTTTCAGTAGAGATTGACAATTCCATCCAAATGATTCTAGTGAAGGTGTATAGAGTTTAAAAACACAGTGAAGCACTTCCTCTATTACCACGTGACATCACAAGGTGGACCAGAATGTTTTCTGTTTGAGAGAAGAACTAGGCCAAAATATGTAGGATTTGTGTGTTAAACGTGTGAATGAAACAAAACAGAACTCCAGGTATGGTTGTGATGAGGAAACATGAGAACATAGGTCAGAAAATGGGGTAATATGGGCCCTTTAACCAGAATTTGTCTTGCTCCAGTACACAGATTTTATATAATCAGCTCTTGAGGTCAAAATAAGTCCACCATGTGCTGTCTGATAATCAGGAAATGTGTTTTACCATGCTAGATTTAGTTAGTTTTACTCTCACGGCAAAACACTGCTCTCGTCTCTGAGAGTTGTGAAAACCCTCAACTGAACAGTGGGGCACTCAGAATACATAAGGTTTCACTGCAAACTCTTTAAAATGGACTAGTTTTGTTTTTAATGTTTTTAAAACAGTTCAACTCAGACATAGCTCCTTTTAATCTGACACCTACAGATGTATTTTTCCTTGTGCACCTGGTTGTGGCTGGTTGCAAACAAAGCAATCTGCGATAAAATAAATATATACAGGGTGTTTGATTGTGATGAAACCTGTACAAAAATATTGTGGGCCCATATATAAATTGAAAATGTAATATATTTATTGAAAGAAGGACAAATAACTACTCAAATAAATGAGAAATAAATGAGAACCAAAGTAATTTTGCAGTGGGGAGTTGTTCACATGGTTATTTTGGACTGAAAAGTTAGGAAACGCCTGTCCTGGGCTAACGATGTACGGTACTGTCATTTTTTATCATGTAATCAAGGCGGTAAATCTTTAAGAAATCCTATCACAATTAGATTAGGACTTTTTCATAATTAAAGCATGACAGACTGATCAACAAGAAGAGTGGTGGGGAAAAGGAGACAGTTCATCCCATGCACATACAGCTCTGGAAAAGAATAAGAGACCACTGCAAAATTATCGGTTCTTCTGATTTTACTACTTATAGGTATGTGTTTGGGCAAAAGGAACATTTTTGTTTGAGTCTATAAACTACTGACAACATTTCCCCCAAATTCCAAATAAAAATATCGTTTAGAGCATTTATTTGCAGAAAATGACAAATGGTCAAAATAACAAAAAAGATACATGTTTTCAGAACTCAAACAATCCAAAGAAACAAGAGCAAATTAATTTTAAAACAACATAACACTAATGTTTACACTTAAGAAGAGTTCAGAAATCAATATTTGGTGCAATAACCCTTATTTTTAATCACAGCTTTCATGCTTCTTGGCATGCTCTCCACAAGTCTTTCACATTGTTCTTGGGTGACTTTATTCCACTCCTGGTGCAAGAACTGAAGTAGCCCAGCTTTGTGTTGGAATTCAACAGACGGCTGTAATACATGTAGAGATGCTGATTTCAGAAAAAAATGCAGTGGTCTCTTATTTTTTTTCCAGAGCTGTATCATGATTCAATATAAGTGCATCACCCATACACATGTAGGCCACTACATGACCTCTCCTGCACAATCCCTCTATTTGGTCCTGGTGTAAAAAACATTTTCTGTTGTTCTGAGGCTGTGTTTTGGGCAGGCTGCTATGCTACAGTTGTTGTACATTGACCTCTCTGACTCTTGAGAACTCTCCCCACAGCCACTTCTCTGTCTTTAGGATTCTGTGTCAAAGCAAATGCCCGAAGCTCTCTCTTCTACACGCTGACTGACACGGGTCAAACTGAAAGAAGATATTGTTGCCAAATGCACACAAAACTCCAAACTGTATTTGAGAAACTTGGAGAGGCACAGCACTACTGTGTGCACTACTGTTTCAAACAGTCAAAACTGTCTTTAACATTGGGTTTTATGCTATGCCATTACCATGTTATTTTTTTAAATGCTATATTTGTGCTAAGTCACTTTCCCTTTAGAGCGCTATCAGAACACAGGATGAACTGTACACAAGTGGTTGTGTACAGTTGGGTATCATGTTTTTGTATATTTATGGAGAATTGTCGTGTGGGAGCATGGGTGACGTACGATTGTGGGCTGAGCATTGGAGAGAATCTTACAGATGACCATAGGGTTCAAATAGGGCCAGAGAGATGGATCACTAATAATAATAATAATAATTAATTGCATTTATATAGCGCCTTTCATGACACCCAAAGCGCTTTACAGTTCATTGTTCATTCACTCCACACTTGGTGGTGGTAAGCTACTTTCGGTAGCCACAGCTGCCCTGGGGCAGACTGACGGAAAGCGAGGCTGCCAATCTGCGCCATCAGCCCATCCGACCACCTCCAACACTCACACACACACACTCCACTTTCATCCTAGGCAATGTGGGTGAAGTGTCTTGCCTAAGGACACAACAACAGTTTTTGCAACTGGCGCCCCACTGTGGCACCTGGAATTCCCAGCGGTCTCCCATCCAAGTAATAACCAGGCCCTGCCTTGCTTAGCTTCTGAGATCTGACGGGATCAGGCTTTGACAGGCAGGTATGGCCACAACATTACAGAAACTTGTGAGGACATCTAAAACCTCTTCAGACATGCTTTTGATGAGGAAACAACATGGTAGAGGGCTTAAAAAAAAATAAATAAAATAATAATAATTGTCCAGCTTATGCAAGAAAATCAAGACTATTATTTTTATCGGCAAGCTAATATTTGGTCACATAATTGATACTAGATAGTGAAAAAATGCCATGTACAAATCCCAGTCATTTTTGTTTTTATACTATACAAATTATGTTCAGTCTTGCACTATCCAACACCTTGGTTTTGTATTAAAAAATGAAATTAAATGATTGATAATTTAATAAATACTTACTTTACCTTGGCTCATCATTAGTCAACCTCAGTTTGAATTGCTCTAATTAGATACATTTTCAGACAGAACAAAAATAAAATGTATATTAACATTTTAGTTTTTAAAATCTACAGCTGAGTAAAATTATATTTATAAATAGCCGCTTTTACTTGCCACTGCATCAAAGTTGAAAAAACAACCCTTGTACTGAATTCATAAGGGGTTAAACAGGCATTGTTTTTATTTTAATGCTGTCCATTCTTCAGACCCACTTGTGTTCTCTGGTCATCTTCTGTTGGGCCAAAGCTTGTATATCACTAACTTCTAGTGGTGTTATGTGAGAATACAACTGGGACAGATCGGCCAGTCTAATTTTTTTTAAACTTTAAAACTGTTCAAATTGATTACATTAATCTTTTCTCTCCTTCATGGGTCACTCAAATCACTTTATACCAAGAAACCGATTACAGCAATAGTATGCTGTTTCCCCGCTATCAAGTAAATATCCTTTGTTTATCGGGTCATTTGGGGACAGCGGCATGGGGGGAATGCGCCCACACAAATGGAAATCAAAACTAAAATCAATTGTTAGTGCACCAACTTCCCAAAAGTTAGTTGGGAGCAACAAGAGGAGTCTGAAATGTGAAAATGGATGTAATGATCCTGTTAAAGACTCAACAGGGAGACACACACCTCCTGCTGGCATGTACCGTAGTAAACACATGGAGTCTTCACACATTATAACAGCAGTTAATTAGCATCTAAGTATTTAAAAAAAACATGAAAACAAGTACAAAAAAATAATTTGACTAAAACAAATTCAACTATTTGCAAGATTACAAGTACTAGGGTTGTCCAAATTATCAAAAATTAAACAGATATTAAAACTAGTATCGAAACTAGATACTCATTTGAATTAAGCAGGTATCAATACTAAAAAAATGATTCACAGGACAGAAACGAACCTTTCCGGAATAGTTTTAGAATGATGTTAAAAATAAAACCGTTGTTTAAAGAAATGGGAAAGAGAAAGTTTTATTTTTTATTATCATCATGGTATTCGAATTGTTATTGAGTATTGTGTCTTAGTATTGAGTTAGAATTTTTTGTATTGTTCTCTTTAAAGGGCGCATATTACTATATTTTGATTTATGTTCTAAGGTTGTTTCCTCATCAAAAACATACCTGGAGTTGTGTTTTGTTTCATTCACACATATTTTACACACAAATATAGGCTGAGTCCTTCTCCCAATAAGAAAACACTCTCTTCCACCTTGTGATGTCAAGTGGTAATACAGGAAGTGCTCGACTTTAAACTCCATACACTTTTACTAGAAGAATCATTTGGCAATTCCACGGTGGAAATCATCCAATCTCTACCAAACTAAATGTAAAAGGTTGCTGCTAACTTGAACACTACCGCTTTGTGACATCACAAGGTGGAATTAGAGCATTTTGAGCTTTGCAGTTTTGATGGGGAACGTAAGGTGGATGAACATGTGCGCTTCTTCGGACCCAGAGGGAGTATGCTGTCACAGATCTGCTGGCCATATTACTGTGACGGAGCGTATCTGTGTGCCGGACATTGAAGTTATGGTTTTGGGGATGCGTCCATATTATTTAACAAGGGAATTTACTTCTGTCCTGTTTATCATCCTTCCCTCAGCGAATGAAGAGGCGGCCTGTGACAGGATACACACTGTGGTTGCTGGGCTGCAGTCTATACACCCAGAGGCTTTATTATTGATTTCTGGAGACTTCAACCATTTCCTTGGAAAGCGTCTTACCCACATTTCACCAGTATGTGGACTGTAAAACTCAGGACAGTAGAACTCTTGACTTGCTGTATGAAAATTCTAAGGAAGCATACAGGGCCACTGCGTCTACTGGGATGATCAGACCACAATCTTGTCCGGTTAACTCTTCAATATGTTCCTGCAGTGAAGAGGCAGCCTGTCACCACTAGGACTGAGGAAGTGGAGTCAGGAAGCCAGCAATACCCTCCAGGACTGCTTTGAGACCACAGACTACTCTGCTTACCCATGGGGACAATATCGATTGCATGATGGACTGTATAACAAATTACATCAACTTCTGTGAGGATACAGCCGTCCCCACACACACTGTCTGCTGTTACCCCTACAACAAGCCCAGGATCACCAGCCAGCTGAAGGTTCTAATCAATAAGAAGAAGCAGGCCTTCATCTCTGATGACGATGAGGTGAAGAGGGTGCAACGGCAGGTGAAGGTCGAACTAAGGCAGGGTCAGGGGGCTTATGGGAGGAAATTGGAGGCTATTACTGGTCTTTCCAGATCCAAGCAACAGGACAATAGCCCAGACAGGTCAAACCTAATCAATTTGCATTTTAATCGCTTCTCTTCTCCTGGCACCCCCATCTCTACACCTCCCAGTCACCCAACCTACACCTCACCACAGACCACACATCAGCCCATCACCTCTTCTCCCACACTTATCCCCACCCCCACGGAGGAACCCAGCTCAGTGACTGCGTGCACATGGGAAACTCCAAACCGATTGGTTTGGTTTTTTCACACTTGCTCGGCGGGTGGTCTGTCGTCCAATCCGTGTGCACATGCATGTCACGCAATCAGATTCAGGTCAGTGACCTGACCGCCCCCGCAACGCTATGTGACGCTGTAGTCCAACTACTTCCGGGTGATGGCTACTCAAATAAAAAAACAACACAGCTATCTGGCAGTATACTGCGATGGCTCTTCGAGGAGTTTGACAGAGCGGCAGTAGCGTACTTGTGCATTCTGCAGAGTTGGGTTGTTCGTATGAACGACAAAACAGCGTTTTTGGTTTCTTTAATACGACACGAACTGTGTCATCGGCGTTTGATATTACAAGCAATCGAGGACAACGAAAACTACGAGGATCGGGAGCTATACCGCACATGTTTTAATCATGTTCTGCCTTGTTTTTTGTTGCGTGCATCTTTTGTGCCACAAATAAAGGCATAACATTTGTAGCTATGGGTTTATCGTTCATTTATGTAAGGTCTGGGGAAAATTACACAACCACACTTTGTAGGTCTTTGTAATGCTTAGCTTATATTCTGTTGTCTCTTCCACTCTCTGTTTTGTCCTGTCTGAGTGAACAACTTAAGTAAATTTCCACACTGATTTTAATATTTACGTTTTTAATATTTAAGTTATACAACAATTAAAAAAAAAAAAACACACTCTTCTGATACTATGAGGCCACAATAGATAACTCAAAATGTTTGTAAAAGTACCCTGGGTGTTATTTCAAAAGCTTAAAACTCCATGCAAAGCTTCCAGGTGCTGGTAACAACAGGAACATTGAATAATCCCAGAAAAAGACGAAAGTTTCCGCATACTCTTATTCCTTTATCGGGTTTTGAGCAAACAACGCGTTTCGATTCTACGTTATGTTCATAGTCCCGAAATGGTGGAAGATGGGACTTGTTGGTGCCGTGAAGAACGCTGTCGTAATGCGGAGAAGCTGTACGGTCTTGACCGCTCTCACGTTGTTCTTTCTTGCCGTGGCATACGCCGCCCTGGCGTTTTTCCACTTGATTTTGATTTGCTCCGGGGGTCCGAGCAAACCCTGCCTCGGTCCTCGGTCGGTTTGGAGTTTCCCATGTGCACGCAGTCATTAAATAATTCCAGAAAAGACTAAATTTACCGCACACGCACACACACACTTTATTGTGCTAAGAGCAAACAACGCGTTTCGATTTTACCTGGCGAAACGCGTTGTTCGCGCTAAGCCCAATAAAGGAATAAGTAAAGTCAAGCGAGTGTGCGGTAAACTCCTTTTCTGGAATTGCCCTGTGCGTTACGTTCATAGTCCAGATATGGTGGAAGATGGGGCTTGTTGGTGCCATGCAGGACCGCTGTCCTGAGCCATCGTAATGCGCTCTCCCGGTGTTCTTCTTGGCTGTGGCGTGCGCTGCCCTGGGGTTTTTCCATTTGATTTTGATTTGCTCAGGCGTCCGAACAAAACCTGCCTGCTCCATCTTCAACGCTATCTTCTGATAAAGACTAGCGCCGTCTGTCCATAAAGTTTTAAATGTTTATCTCTCGCACCTGGTGCAGCATGAACCCAGTTTCTTAGTCTGTCCAGTAGTGCGTGCTTGTTGATTTCTTCACAGCCATGTTTTCTTCTGAAACAACAATTGGTACTTGGTACTGACTTGGTACTACCACTCTTACAACTTCCGGGTGACATTCCTGAAATTCTGGCGCGCCCATGCGCAGTATGTTAATCCAATCCAAAATCGTTCACATGACGACTCCAAGTGGTTTGCAAACGGCCCAGGCCAGCGGTTTCTGGGGGATGGGGCAGACCAATCCCAATCCAAACCAATCCCTATGCACATGGGGCCATTACGACCCCAATCAGTTTGCAAATGGTTTGGAGTTTACCATGTGCACGCAGTCAGTGTCTTTTGTCACCTGCCCAGGTGAGAAGGCAGTTGGAGAAAGTTCTCTAAAGTTATCTAAACAAGTACCAGGGTACAGTCCTGTCTCCGTTCCTGTTCACTCTGTACACCTCTGATTTCCAGTACAGCTCCGGGTCCTGCCATCTGCAGAAGTTCTCTGATGACTCTGCGGTGGTTGGGTGTATCAGGGATGGACAGGAGCTGGAGTACAGGACACTGATTGCAAATTTTGTGGAGTGGTTCCAGGCAAACCATCTGCTCGTGGACAAGACCAAGGAACTGGTGATCGACTTCAGGAGGAAGAGGACATCAGTGGAGCCCCCTCGGTTGGACTTCTGACCCCTGCCCCCCTCCGCCCTTGCCCCCCTTGGCCCTTATACCCAGTGGTGTTTGTTCCCGTGCCCACATCCCCCGTTGTGTCTTCTGTGTGCTTTGTGAATGTTATTGTGGTTTTGGTGATATGTAACTTAAATAATAAAAGATAAAAAAAACTAAAAAAAACATCCAGGGTCATGATGTGGAAATAGTGGACTGCTACAAGTTCCTCTGCGTTTATGTGAACAACAGGCTGGACTGGAGGGACAACTGTAATGCTGTGTACAAGAAGAGCATGAGCAGACTCTACTTCCTGAGGAAGCTCAGGTCTTTCAATGTGTGCAGTAAGTTACTGGAGATCTTCTACCAGTCTGTGGAGGCCAGCACCCTGGACTTCGCTGTGGTCTGCTGGGGGAGCGGCACCAGTAAAAGGGACATTGGACAGATTGACAGACTGATCCGCATAGCTGGTCACGTGATCGGCTGTGAGCTGGAGACATTTGTCACAGTGAGGGACAGGAGGACACTGGACAAACTGCTCTCCATCATGGACACTCCTGCTCACCCACTGCACCAGACCAGAGAGGAGATAATATTCCCTACAGCTGTATATAGCTGTGATTGGATATTTTATTTGATATTTTATTACTTATTTTTCCTATTTTATTCTGATTTTTACATATACACATTTTTTATTTTTATGTCTTATTTGACACCGGTCTATTGCTATATTTGATGAGTGAGGTACTGTACCCAAATAATTTCCCATGTGGATCAGTAAAGTTTGTCTAAGTCTAAATGTAGACAGATTATTAATAAAGGATTACTCAAACATGTGAAAGAAACAAAACAGAACTCTGGGTATGTTTTTGATGAGTTAACAACATTCTAACATCGCCTGAATCACACAAGAATACATTTTGCGTAATTTAGGACTTTAAACTTTACTAGACAAAACATTACTCCATTTTTCATTGCTTTTGACTAACCACTGGACACCTTACCTTATTTGCATTCATTTTACGTTCTATTTCAAATCAAATATACAGTCCATCATTGGAAATGGACTGTAGCTGAGTGCATAGTTGTGAAACGTTCCAGGAAGAATCTTTGTGTATGACTACTGAAAACTAAGTCATAAATCAATACCCATTTATTTGAGTAATGCCCACAGGATGTTTACACTACATTATATTATATTTCTTGCTGACTTAAAACCGCACATGTTCCAAAATGGCAAACCCTTATTCTGTGTTCTAATTTAGCATTTGTCCTTTGTGTCTCTAGGTTACAACTGCATTCAGCTGATGGCCATTATGGAGCACGCCTACTACGCCAGCTTTGGATACCAGATCACCAGTTTCTTTGCGGCCTCCAGGTAAAATGTTGTAGTGTAATCATTTGGAATAAATGTAGAGATCTTTCAAACCATGAGTCGCGAACATGTTTTAGCTTGAACTTTTAGCCCCGCCCGTTGCTGTTGTTTCAACACTGACCGCCCACCCTGCAGTTTCAGAACTAAATTTGCCATTAATTTTTCACATAGACTTTCCGAAAAGAATAAAAAAACAAAAGGGAAACACTCCCAATAAGAAAACACGCTTCTACCTTGTGGTGTCATGGTAAATGGTCACATCTTTATATAGCGCTTTTCCACCTTGAAGGCACCCAAAGCGCTTTACAACGAGAAACCACTCGCCCATTCACACACACATTCACACACCAGTGTACCAGACACTGGGGGCAAGGAGGGTTAAGTGTCTTGCCCAAGGACACAACGGCAGCATTCATCTGTGGGAGCTGGAATCGTACCAACCAACCTGTGGGTCAGTGGATCTGACCGCTCAACCACTGATGTTGAGCGGGATTTGAACCGCCAACCTTTGGATCAGTGGACAAACGCTCTACCAACTGAGCTACTGTTATGTCACCTGTGTTTTTAAACTCCATACACCTTCACTAGAATAATTTGGATGATTTCCAATTTCTACCAAACTAAAAAGGTAAAAGGTAGGTGTTCGCTTGAAAAGTACTGCTTCATGACATCACACGGTGGAATAGAGCATTTTGAGCTTTGGAAATGTAGACAGACTAATAATAAAGGTTACTCAGTGAATGAAACGAAACACAACTACGTTTATGATCAAAGGAGAAGTTCAATTTGTCAACTGGACAAAGTTTGTTTGGTTGAAAACGTTTCGCCGCTCATCCGAGAGGCTTCGTCAGCTCTGGTTATTGTACTGGTTAGACCCTGCTTATATCTAGCTGCCGGGAGGCGCGTTCTACAATGACAAAAGCTCTGAAAACGATCCCCCTAATCTGTCTCTTTGTTTTTCAAATTACTCTGACGGCTGTTTCGACCCCCTATTCAACGTCTAACGACCCTCTCCACCCCTCTGCCCTGGCTCTGTTTGACTGGTCTAAGAATCCCATTATAAATGGGCGACAAGTTATATCTCACTCCCCCATTTCAAGCCAAGTTGTAAATTAAACTACGTTTAATTTACAACTTGGCTTACAATGAGGCTGTGTACTAGTATTTCTATGTACTTGTGTGATATTCATAAACTTGACTCTTTTCAACAGTTTTTTTAAAGATGCATTTAAAGATGCATGTAACTGTCACCTGCTTGTTTCTATGGATATGTCATTGCTCTGCCTGGGATTTTCCACAGTATGATATGAGACAGCTCTATCTTATTTTTATTCAATTACATGTGGTTTTATAGCTCAAAAATGCTTAGAAAAACAGGCATTCTTACAGTGACCGGGTTTGCCTCTCCACAGATCTGACCTGTAACTTGGTTGGAACCAGATTCCATTTTTGTGAATCTGAATAATTTTCTTTTAAATTTCTACACAATTTTATACTGATTTATGCATGACCTACACAAAATTCAGCACAGAAGCAGCATGAGTGAGCGCTTTTTATGCACACACACACACAATTTGGCATCATAATAGTTTTTTAATTATTATTATTGTAGTTTTAGTGCACCACTGTATTTAGATCATGCATAATTTCACTGCATAAACAGACTCCCACTCTCTGGCTTAACCATTATAAATTAATCTGAGCCTCGGTCATTTCTCTCTGTGATTAGTTTGTAGATAAAATGAGTTGTCACATTGGCTTCTGTCATGTAAATACATCTAAAAAGAAATAAAAATGATCCCATGAAAGTAGTAGTTTTTGTGTGAGATCCTATTAATTTCGAGCAGTTTTGCCAGTGCCTTGCCGTGCCCCATTTTAATTGACTAATTACAAATATATGAACAATAACAGAATAGACTATGGCTCCTGCAATAAAAAAATGGACTAGACATTGGCATAAAATCATAAAACACACACTGTTTTTATTTTTTACTTTTTATTTATTTTTTTGGTGGGATGGGGGTGGCAACTACACTGTTCAAAAAGACTGAAATACAGATAATAAGTGACATTCAGACTTCACAAATTGTACGAAAGAAAATTATGAATATAGAAAGTGTGTGCCACTGTAATCTGAGCAAAATCTATTGGAAACACTGAATCGTTTCACTGGGCATTGCTTTCATGAATTTATTTAGTCGACTACAGAATAAGTTTATAGTTATAGTTTTTGATTTTAACAGTTTTCAACACCTAACCCTTTTTTTTGTCTAATTTTGAAAAAATCTCACCATCATTTTTCTGATCTGTGCTATAATTCTGTATTTTACTTTTACTTGTACACATATTTGTTTAATTATGCCTTATTTGACACCAGTCTCTTGTTATTTTTGCTACTTAGTACCTATTTAGTAGGGATGTTACAAGATCTCGAGAGACAAAATTGCCACAAGATAATTTTTCTGATGTGTGCACGATCTTGTGGCAGTTTTGTCTCAAGAGATCTTGTACCATCCCTACTAAATAGGCTGGTGTCAAATAAGGCATAATTAAACAAATATATGTACAAGTAAAAGTAAAATACAGAATTATAGTATGTTTTCACATTGTCTTCATGTTACTCTGCACTAAAGGCATCAGTCCAACTTTTTTCACTTATGTTTTTTGTTTTTATAAGTCGAGCTGATGCAAATATTACTGTTTTTGACTGTCACATTTCAAAACCTTTAGTACAAACATAATATGGCATGTTGTGAATGGCTTTTTAGTGCACCAAATAATGGCCTTCGCTGACTTGTTTTTCTCAACCACACCAGTGTTTATTTTGGCTTCATGGAAACCAATCCCCAGAGACAATAGCAAAAGTAAGTAAGTAGTTCTGGAGTTACTAAACCAAAACTGCCCCATACTGATCACCACTGACAGTCATGATATTCATGAAACACCACTGAGTAAGCCAGGGGTGTTTGTTATATTTCAAAACTGAAAGTAGATTTTTATGAATTCATGCGTCTTTCGGACTGATTACTCTGAACAGCTCCACGGAAAAAAACAAACTCTGCACCAACTTCCGACTTGACTCCTCTCTTTCACCTCAGATGAAGGTGAAGGTACGTGTCACCTACATTAATCTCTGCAAATACACTGGGCGTTAATCCCGAGAACGTCAGCCGGGCTCCATAACACCGGACTCCTGGATCTATTTATCTCCTCCGCAGATTTCCCTCTCTTTTGCCTGGAGACGAGCACGGACCTAAAGTGTAATGCATTGTAATTTCACCCATGATTGATCCCTCAGTGTCAGTTAAAACCAGAGCGATTGAATGACGGGAAGCCGGTAATGCAGCCTCCGCCATAGCGCTGGGAAAGCTGATCTACAAACAGATACAGAGCCAGTCGGGATGATATTAACAGTACAGTGCAGTTTCTCTTGTGTTTGTATACAGCCTGCTAAATATTTATAACTAAGAATGCTGCACTGTACCACAGTATTAGGTTTTATTGTGGGAGCAGAATTGGAAATCAACAATGGAATTGACATATGTGACCTTATAAGCTTGTTTAAATTCATAAACCCCAAATTAATTTATTCCTATTCCTAGCAAAACAAATTTACTGATTGATTAGAAAACCTAAAACTTAACTCAGACCATCTTCACCTTTTTGGTTCCAATACTGATTTCAACTGATTTTAATTTGTTTAGTTTACAATAAAGGTGCACTATGGAGGGTCCACCACCTGCTTGTCTCCATGGAGCTCTTAAAGCTTCTCCTGGAATGTTCCACAGTATAGCAATAAACTTTTTTTAAATTTTTTTATGATACTTTATTTATCCCTGTAGGAAATTATTTCTCTGCATTTGACCCATCCTTTCAGGAGCAGTGGGCAGCTCATCATTCAGGCGCCCATGGACCAATCTCCATGATCTTTTTGCTAGTCTTGTTCAGGACTTCAGCTGGAGGATTTTACCTACAGTATGAACCATGTTTTTGTGTTGATGGGGGAAACCGGAGTGAAGAACATGCAAACTCCACACAGTAAGGTGTGAAAGATTGAACCCGGAACCTTCTTGCTGTGAGCCGTGAGTGCCAGCCACTCAGCCACCGTGCCGCCTAAACTTGTGGTGATGTGACCGGGCCAGTGTATAATAATACATTAGATATATTTATATCAATCAATCAATCAAACATTATTTATAAAGTGCTTTTCATACAAAAGTGTAACACAAAGCGGCTTATAGTGATTAAGGATTAGAAAATTAGAAGATTGACTTGTTATTGATCCCACACAGGAGAAATCGTTTATTTAGTTGTTTAGGCTTGGTCAGGACCCAAGCTGGAGGATTTTACTTATGGTGCATGTTTTGGGTTGGTGGGGGAAAACTGAGTGCCCAGAGGAAACCCACCCAGACACGGGAAGAACATGCAAACTCCACATAGAAAGGCCCGGGCGACCTGAAACTTCTTGCTGTGAAGCATGAGTGCTAGCCACTCAGCCACCGTGCCGCCAACAGGAAGAAAAAAAACAAACAAAAAAACCCCACAAACAAACAAACACAAACAAACAAGGAACAAACAAATGAAAGAACAAACAAATTTTTCTGGACACTCAAAGCACACACACTGTAGTAGTAAACTACGAGGCTAACAATCTACGCTGTCTGCCCCTCTGACCACCACCAACACTCACACACACGCCACATTCATACTTTAATTTACAGGTCAGAATTGTGAAGAGTTGATCCTGTAAGCGTGTGCCGTTTTTCCAAGTGTTTTTGAGCAATAAATACACCTGGCTTCAAGCAATCAGTTGCATGTTTGGAACCTTCTGGACAGAAGAATTACATTTCCATGGAGACGAGCAACTTCCAGACCTCAGAAGTTACACACCATAACTTTAAAGTTTAATTGAAATAATCATTCAGTAAACATGCACAAAGCAAGTGGGTAAGCTACAGTATAAAGAAGAATGCAGTGATTGAACAAGGGGACCTGATCAGAATATCTCATCAGGTTAACAATAACTCTGCAAACAATGGAACACAATGATGAAGAACAGCAGTAATGAAAGCACGATGGCACAAGGACGCGCCGTGCAGGCTGACTGAGCTAACCAGAAATGATGTCAAATCGGTTTAGACAACAATTTAAGTTGATTCTGTAGAAAAGCATACTATCAACCTGCTCTAACAAAAAAGATGCATGTTTTCAGACCTCAAACAATGCAAAGAAACAAACTCATTTTAAAACAACATAGAGAACCTGTTCATGTTTTTAAGAGTGGGCTCAAGACTCACCTGTTTAGCTTGGCTTTTGATTGAATTTGGTTGTCTGTTTTTCATTTGTTTGTTTGTTCGTCTGTTTGTTTGTTCGTCTGTTTGTTTGTTTGTCTGTTTATGTGTTTGCCTTTTTTTGGTTTTTTTGTTTCTCTTTTTCTCTCTGTTGGCAGCACGGTGGCTGAGTGTCTAGCACTCATGCTTCACAGCAAGAAGGTTCGGGTCGCCCGGGCTTTTCTCCTGTGTGCGACTTGTCCTAAGCTGGTACATCCTGTCTGTTATCCATCATTCTTCACAAGCACTGTTCCAGTATGCACCCATAGAGGAGTTCTTCCTCTATAGAAGTTCATATAATCCACCAGTGCCTCCAACACCCGGACATACTGTATGTGCCCTGGCGCAGAGTCACACATCGGGGCGCACGATGAAACTTCGAATATGGCAGTTCCAGCACCGTCCGGTCCTTCTGGTCTCTGGCCCGTCACCCTCGGAGACACACGGGACGACGCTCGGACTCCTCGGTGCTAACCCGTGTTCCGAGGTCGGCTGGTGCGGCTGGCGCGGCTGCCCGGCTCAACAGCACACCGGTCAAAGTCGGGCTTCTGAATGTCCGCTCCCTCACGGGCAAGGGCCAGCTTGTCCATGACCTCCTCGCGGACCACCGGATGAACTGTTTGGCGCTGACGGAGACCTGGCAGCAGCCAAGCGATTACACCGATCTCAACGAGGCCACTCCACGAGGGTTTGTTTACCAGGCTGAACCGCGTGTGTCTGGCAGAGGAGGCGGGGTCGCGCTCATCCACCGCGATGACTGGAGGGTGGTGCCTGTGAGTGTGCCTACCTGCCACTCGTTCGAGACAACTGTCAACTTTCTGGACCTATCCCCACCATCATAGCCACAGTTTACAGACCACCAAAACAGCACACGGACTTTATCACGGACATCGCAGCATTTTTATCTCACCTCATCACACTGTCACCACACGTCATACTCCTGGGAGATTTCAATATCCACATGGACAATTATAACAACCCACTCACCAAAGAATTCACCTCCTGTCTGGACAGTTCTGGTTTTAAACAATATGCATGAAAAGTCCCTCAGTCGTCCAGGTAGAATCCATGATAAAAGGAGAAGTTCAATTTGTCAACTGGACAAAGTTTGTTTGGTTGAAAACGTTTCGCCGCTCATCCGAGAGGCTTCGTCAGCTCTGGCCCTCATGCTGGTTAGACCCTGTTTATATCTAGCTGCAAGGGAGGAGCTACCTACCCTGAACAAAGCTCTGAACCTATCCCAGCTACTCTCTTTTGTTTTACGAATTCCTCTGGCGTCTAGTATTAGCATATCTGTAAGCCCTAGGCGGCGCTCACTACACTGAAATAGCTCTGAAACTAATCAACTAATCTGTCTCTTTGTATTTCAAATTTCTCTGGCGTCCAATTCCCTATTCAAGACAACGACCCTCTCCACCCCTCTGCAATGGCTTGTCTGTCCTAATGTTTCTTTTTCTTTTTTTGACTTTGGTTTGAGAATCGAATTATAGATGGGAGACAAGTTGTGTCTAACTCCCCCATTTCTGTTTAACGACGGATTCTCTTTTTTGACAAAAATAGCCTCTTTAACTCCCCTCTCATAGTTTCAGAGCTATTTCAGTGTATTGAGCGCCGCCTAGGGCTTATAGATGCTAATACTAGACGCCAGAGGAATTCGTAAAACAAAAGAGAGTAGCTGGGATAGATTCAGAGCTTTGTTCAGGGTAGGTAGCTCCTCCCTTGCAGCTAGATATAAACAGGGTCTAACCAGCATGAGGGCCAGAGCTGACGAAGCCTCTCGGATGAGCGGCGAAACGTTTTCAACCAAACAAACTTTGTCCAGTTGACAAATTGAACTTCTCCTTTTATCCTTTTAAACAATATGTTAATTTTCCCACACATAACAAAAAGCACTCCTTGGATTTAATATGCTGCACTGGAATAACCCCATTGGACCTTCAAACCCACTACATCCCCTTCTCTGATCACCTGCTAATTTCATTTGACATCAACCTGTGCTTAAAAAAATCCAACCCACCCCGCACTATACAGTTCCGTAACATCAAGGACATTAACCCGGACCATTTCTCATCACTCATCAATAACCTCCCCAGTGCTGAGGGCCTCTCTACAACAGATGAGTTTCTCACACATTACAACACACACCTCCACCACATACTCAACACCATAGCCCCACTCAAAACCCGGTCCGTCTCATTCACTCACTCTGCACCCTGGTACACCCCCGCCCTCAGACACCTCAAAACACAAGGCCGCAGACTGGAGAGACTGTACAGGAAAACCGGACTCATCATACACAAAGACATGTTCATCTCACACATCCTCCATTACAAACAGTCCATATCCACAACAAGATCCACATACTACTCTAATTTAATCAGTTCACATGAAGGTAACTCAAAAACACTATTCTCACTCCTCTCACAGATCACAAAACCCCCGGACTCACTTCCACCTCACCTCTATTCCTCCGAATTCTGCAATAACCTGGCTGCTTTCTTTACCACCAAAATTCAACTGATCCACCTGCAACTTAACCCCTCCATTTCAAACCCACCTGTTTCATGTTCCGTATCCCCAACACACCTGCTTTCTTCTTTCACCCTGCCCTCCGTCTCCCATATCTCCACTCTCATTCAGAACTCCAAATCCTCCACCTGTCAACTACGAGTAGATCCTCTCCCTACTGTCCTCATCAAAACCTCCATCCCTGCACTGTGCCCCCTCATAATTAATATCATTCACTCCTCTCTCATCTCCAGTACTGTTCCCTCCTCTCTCAAAACCGCTGCAGTCACTCCAATACTCAAAAAACCCGGTTCTGATCCCTCTGACCTCAATAACTTCCGTCCTGTTTCAAACCTACCCTTCATTTCTAAACTTCTTGAGAAAACTGTTGCTGCCCAACTCCACACCCATCTTTCCTCCAGTAACATCTACGAACAATTTCAATCTGGCTTCCGTCCCCTCCATAGCACTGAAACTGCCCTCCTGAAAATCACTAATGACCTCCTCCTCTTTGCTGACTCTGGTTCACTCTCCATCCTCCTCCTGCTAGACCTCAGTGCAGTATTTGACACCATTTCACACTCCATCCTCCTCGACAGACTTCCCTCCATTGGCATTTCTGGTACTCCCCTCTCCTGGTTCCACTCCTACCTCTCACACCGCTCCCAGTTTATTCAGCTCAAGTCATTCACCTCACACCCCTCCCCTGTCACGTCAGGTGTTCCTCAGGGTTCTGTCCTCGGTCCTCTGCTATTTTTAATCTATCTTCTCCCCCTTGGTTCCATCTTTAGAAAACACCACATCCACTTTCACTGCTACGCGGATGACACCCAGCTCTACATCTCCACTAAACCCAACTCCACAGAAATACAAGCCTGGTTCACCTCAAACTTCCTCAAACTTAACGGCAATAAAACAGAACTTCTCCTCATCGGCAACAAATCCACCCTAAGCAAAATAAATCCTTTTTCCATATCCATCGACGGCTCCTCTATCTCCCCCTCCCCTCAGGTAAAGAGTCTGGGTGTCATCCTCGACAGCACACTTTCCTTCACCTCCCATATCAACAACACCACCCGATCTGCCTACTTCCACCTCAGAAACATCCCCCGCCTCCGTCCCTCACTCACCCCACACACCACCGCCATCCTCATCCATAGCCTGGTCACTTCCCGTATAGACTACTGTAACTCTCTCCTGTTCGGTCTCACACAAATATCACTCCATAAACTCCAACTGGTCCAAAACTCAGCTGCCCGCATTATCACATACACACCCTCCCATCGCCACATCACACCTGTCCTGCAACAGCTCCACTGGTTCCCCATCACACACCGCATACACTACAAAATCATACTCCTCACTTACAAAGCCATCTACAACCTCGCCCCTCCATACCTGTCTAACCTCATTCACATCTCCACACCTGCCCGCTCCCTCCGCTCCTCCTCCTCCCTGCACCTCACTGTCCCTCCTGCCCGTCTCGTCACTATGGGAAGCAGAGCCTTCAGCCGCTCTGCTCCCCAGCTCTGGAACTCCCTCCCCCATGCTCTCCGCGACACACACTCACTCTCACACTTCAAATCTAAACTCAAAACTCATCTGTTTAGAAAGGCCTTCTCACTCTGACCACTCTGACCATAACTGCACTGTCTTTTAATCTATATCTGTTTTCTTTTAAAATGTATTTTTACACTGTTTTTATTTTGTTTTATCTTGTTTTATTATGTACTGTATTATTTAATTAATGTATGTAATATCTTGATGTACGGCGACCTTGAGAGCCTTGAAAGGCGCCTAACAAATAAAATGTATTATTATTATTATTATTAAAATCATGAGGATGGTCCCCGGGTCAAATGTATAAACAATTTCTCCTGTGTGAGATCAATAAAAGTCAATCTTCTAATCCTTAATCACTGTAAGGCGCTTTGTGTTACATTTTTTTTGTATGAAAACCACTTTATAAATATTGTTTGATTGATTGATGATATGTGTTAGCAGTTAATACCCCAAGTAAGTAAAATACCCCCTCTTTAGTCTATATTCTTTCAAGCAAATAAATATATTGTCTCTCAGTCCACTGCTGCCTGCTTTTATCCTCCACCCAAAGTCAGTTTATTTGGTAGTATAAAAAGTAAACTGTTCGCCCTGTCCTTGTGTGCAGCCGGTTCGGGACCCCTGAGGAGCTGAAGGAGCTGATCGACGTGGCTCACTCCCTGGGCATCATGGTGCTGCTGGACGTGGTGCACAGTCACGCCTCAAAGAACACCGAGGACGGACTCAACAAGTTTGACGGCTCCGACTCCTGCTTTTTCCACTCCCTACCCCGAGGAGAGCACAGCCTGTGGGACAGCCGCCTCTTCAACTACTCCAGGTACAGACCATGTGCCACTATTGACTGTGTACTTTAGAATATCTGAGGACAAAAAGTAATGGTAGTATGCCAAGCTGGGTAAAGTAGCCAAGTGTATCTCCATTTCAAATGGATGTTTCTCAAGTTGAAATAGTGGTCCAAAATGTTATGACTACAAATAGTTTTTTATTTTTTTAATTTTCAAGCCACACTGGTCAGCTATAACTTGGCTCACGTCAGATTTATTGTGTCACTCTTAATTGGGTTCTACACATTTATCAATCTGGAGCGATCAATCATCGAGTTTTTGGGAGAAGGTGGAACTTCAGGGCAAATATTTTAATCTGGGCACAGACTTCTTTCTCATCCACAAATGCCCAAAGCGCTTCCCTTCTGCACTATTTTCACAAACTGAATATTCTATATTTATCCTAAAATGGGCTTCTTTGTTTGTTTTGGTTAGTTGGAGTGCTTCACTTTTGGATTTTACCCAAATTACAAAGCTGGGGGAAGGGTCAGATGGATTCTCATGAGTTTGTGAACTCAAATTCACCAGAGTTCCTCTTGCAGGTCGGGTTAGGTCAGCTAAGGTTCACACCACATCTCAGTAAAGATTTACTGCACTGGCGTAAAAGTTAAAGATTATTACTAATACTACTCCTACAGAAACCACTACTCAAGTAGTAGTAACAGTCTGGATGTAGTATCAGATTTACAAGTTAAAGTTGGACAGTCTTCACATCTCAGTTAGAAAGTGCTTTAAAAATGAAATCTTTTTGCTTTAAGTCTGATTTTCAACTCGGAGGAATTCTACAGTTTACCCCCTACAGTCATTTACATCAACTTCAATATCCAGCTCGGCTTGCTTCTTTCTGCATACATTTACAGCTTTAAAAGAAGTGAGGATATGATGCACAGCAAATTTCATCATCTGAAGCGCTAGGAAAGACGTCATTTAAAAAGCAAATCCTTCCAAATAACTTCTAAACTTCATCTCAAATGTAAAAAGCCTTAAGTTAGTAAGTAAGTGTTAAGTTTGGCGTATGGTGGATTGTTTACTCACCACAATATCTGCATTTTTCAGTGAACAAATGGAATCGCTGACCATTGCCTTAACATGAAATCTGAAATATTTGCATTATGTAACTTTTCTGGCCACCTGCTTGTCTCCTTGGAGATGTTATTGCTTTTCCTGGAGCAGCAGTATGGCACTAAACAAATCTATTTTGCATTATAGGTTTCAATGGTTAAAAGTACATCACAAAGACCATGTATTCTCACAGTGAGGGGTGGCCGCCTCTCCACAGATCTGTAACTTGGTTGTTTGGAGTCATCTATTTGTTTTTATGGAGATGGATGTAATGAATACCATACATTCTACACCTGAAAAAATTACACAATGCACCCTTAAAGATCCCATGACATGGTGGTACTTTATATTTTTTTATATGGCTCCTTAATGGTTCCCTAATACTGTAAATGAATCCTTCTTCAAAATCAACACTCAGTGCATGAGAAACAGAGATAAGATGAGAAAGAGTCATAAATATCTCTCTCAAACTCTTTATTCTGGGCGTTGTTGCTTGAATGCAAATGAGGAGAAAAGAGCTGGCCAATAGTAGAGGGTGGGGGCGTGGCCAAACTCTCCGCTCAGAGCTCAGGGCCCACAGCTGATCCATTTCCTTGTTTTTGCATGGGGGAGAGATTTGAAGCGTTCCATTGAAAAATAAACACATTTCCACATAAAATAAAATTAAACCACTGCTGTTCAAAGGTCCAGAGGCTCAGATAAAGGACTTCCGAGCCTAGAAACACTCGGACGTGCCTCCAGGCAAATAAAAAAACGTATTTCGCATTGCCTAGCGCATTCGCAGTCCAAACTCTCTGGGCGTGATTTACAGACGCTGAGTACAGACAGACGGGGGTGGAACTGCATTTGCATTTCTTTTTTCGATCTGACGTCAATAAGGTGCCTTGTTCAAACTCGCCCGTTTGAGCTCCGATTTTTTGTAAAAAAAAATTTTGTAGAAAAGGATCGCAAATGCTCAGTTTAGACATTTCACAACTTTTAACCATGGGGGGGGGGGGGGGGGGGGGTAAACAGGGGAGGGGAGCTCACATTAACGTTCAAAAATCTCAGAAAGTGAAAATTTCATGCCATGGGACCTTTAAGAAAATGCTTTGCTCCCATTTCTATAAAGCTAGTTTTCCTTTCCATATGAAGCAATTTTCTGATCTATGTTATAATGTTGTTTCCTCATCAATAAATTGTGTTTTGTTTAATTCACACATGTTTAACACACAAATCCTTCATATTTATGCTGAGTTCTTCTCTCCTGCTCCTTGTGATGTCATGTGGTATTACAGGAAGTGCTCCACTGTGTTTTTATTCCCCCCGAACTGGCCAAACATCCTAAAATGTAAGAAAATAAATAAATAACATAATTAGTACATAAAAATAAATGTAAAAAATATAAAATAAAATACTACTACTACTAATAATAATAATAATGAAGAAAAGAAAAATAAATATATACACTGTATATTAAAAATAAGGAAAGTAGAGATGTGAAAGAAAAAGAAAAAGAGAGAAAGAAAGAGAAATAAAGAAAGAAAGAGAGAGAAAGAAAAGAGAGAAAGAAAGAAAAAAAGAAAAGAGAAAAAGAGAGAAAGAAAGCAAGCCCAAGAAGATGAAAGGTTACATGAGGTAGGAAGTAAAGAGAAAGAAAAAAGGGGAAGAGAAGAGGTTATTGCCTACATTTTAGTCATCCTCCAGATCTTGAGGAAGGGTTATAGAGTCAATGTGACGTAAAAAGGGGTCCCAGGTAGACAGGGCTGGGAGGGTTACTTTAGAAATGTATTCTGGTATAGTTACTAGTTCCCCCTTAAAATATGTATTCAGTAACGTAATCCAACAACCATAACATTAAAGTAATGTAACTTGATTACTTTCAATTACTTTTGGCTGACTTTAACACCAAATATCCGATAACAACAAGAAAACTATACAATTTTGTGCATTATAAAAGAAACTGAGGAAAGCTAATTTGAACAGAATCTTATAGTCCTGCAGTGAAAGTGCACAAGTGTTGACCACATAGTACAGTTAATTAAGAAAAAAAATCCCCTTGTCTTCTTTAAAAATAAAATAATGTCAAAATTTTCACCCACTAAATGCGTTCTTCTCGGTCGAAGCCAGGCCAGTTGCAAGTTTCTTCCATAGTCCTGCCATAGTGTACGGCAGTTTGTTCTGTTTTCCCTCCGTTTCCAGCTTTAAATTAAAAAATTAAATAACATAAAATGCTTTCAAATTGTAATCGTGCTAAATAATCCCCATTTTCTCTAAATGTACCTGTAATCTGAGTACGTCTTCTTTCCTTGTAACTGTAGCGAAAAACGGTTACCTTTTTTTGTATCCTTTTACTTAAAGGGATAGTGCGTTTTTTTTATGTTAATCTGTATGGCTTCCACTTCAACAGTGTCCTGAGATTGACACTGATTTACCCATGACAGCGTGATCTGGTCCCGGTTCTCCTCCGGTAAAGTAGCTTGTGAACTTGGTTCCGGTAAGTTAGCCAGGACAGTTAATAAAGCTTGTTTTTCTTATCAAAACAACATTTGTCCGAAAAGTGATACATTTGCGTCACAAACAGTTGTTCGCTAAAAATGCAAACACTTGCACTTGCAAACATCCTCTTAAGGCGGATGTCGCTGTACCGCATCCGCTGTAAACCTCCGCTTAAAGTGAACAGGCTAATAGAGCTAATGTGGCCGCAGTGATACAAATCTAGAGAAAATATGCGAATGCGAATTACGCTGCTGAATTTTTGACGGGCAACTGTTTTTGGACAAATGTTGTTTTGAGAAGAAAAACAAGCTTTATTAACTGTCCTGGCTAACTTACCGGAACTACGTTCACGAGCTACGTTACCAGAGGAGAACTGAGACCAGATCACACCGTCATGGGTAAGTCCGTGTTAATCTCAGGACACTATTGAATTGGAAGCCATACAGATAAACATAAAAAAATGCGCTATCCCTTTAACGCTGTTCCATGTATTCCGTTACTCCCCAACCCTGCAGGTAGCATGGAATAGTTTAACAGAGCCTCTAAGTGAGATTGTAAAGCACTTCACCAACCCAGCGGACACGTGAAGGGGGATGTGGGAGTTTCCATTTAAGTAAGCTCAGCCTGCGGGCCAGTAAGGTGGTAAATGCGCCACTGTGTTTTTAAACTCCATACACCTTCACTAGAAGAATTTGGGTGATTTCAGCCTTAGAATTGCCAGTCTGTTCTGAACTTAAGCTAAAGGGCTGTTGTCATGAAGCGGTAGTTTTCAAGTTATCACAAGGTGGAACAGAGCTTTTTGACCTATGGAGATGGAGACAGCCTAATAATAAAGGGTTACTCAAACATGTGAATAAAACAAAACACAATTACAGCTATGTTTTTGATGAGATAACCTGGTTTAAAGCTCACAAGAATCAATTTTGTGTAACCCTTGATACCGAAGCTCAAGAATAGAAATCTATATTGGCGCATTGCATATTTATAACTTCCATTCGATTTAATACATTTAACTGGGAACGATGTAAATCTACTGTATATTACACTGCAAACCCAGACTCACTGTGGAGCCCTTATCAATTATACAACATGAAATTCCACTGCATGTGATGTGACTTACGATGGCGTGTTTGATGGATGAGCGCCGGATAAGGAATTGTGCTGGAAGCAGAATGTATTTGAATAATGTGAATAGAAAAGTCGATTAAAAAAGCAACTTCGTTTTATTTTCTCCAACCCGGTGACACTGCACGACGTCGGGCAGATCAGAACGCACAATCACAACCCCGGCGTGTTCTATATGGCTACACAATGGTTTTCAGTTTACCGTTCATCTGATATTTCCAAAGCATGGCCTACACTGTTAATGGGAACTGAAGTCTCCACAAATGCTCCGGATTTTACCGTTACAGAGGCGGTGACACCTTGTGGAAATTCGAAGCTCTTTGGCAGAGGCTATGTTGTCAGCTGTGGGGGGAAAAATACAATATTTAGCAGCGCTACCCACATGTTTGTTATAATGTCGCTTCCTCACCGCAAACATACCTGGAGCTGTGTCTTGTTTCATTCAACACTTTAACACACAAACCCTGCATTTTTATTTTTTTGCCAAATATATTTTATTTTATTTTTCCATTTCAAGCAAGGAAAAAAAATAAAAATCTCCCAAATCAAAATCAAACCTAAGAATAAGAACATAAATAAAAACAAAACAGAACAAAGCAACCTCTCTCCATGTACAAAACTGTCCTTACCACATTAGGCATTTTCTGCAGGGAATTAGTCAACAAGGCCGTCTTCTGTGTTTTGATCTTTTACAAATTTTATAAATGGAATCCAAATATTTTCGAATATATTTTGTTTTGCATATTTGTGACTGACCGTGGCCAAACAGGACACAAGTCATCCCGGAGCCGTTTTGAGAGACAGATTCTGAAAGTATCGATTCTAAGCTTTCCAATGATGTCTTACACGTGAAAATCTGACAATATTTGAAGGAAGTTGTTGCTATTTTAAAGCATGTACATCAGATTTTGCTAAGGGGTGAAATCAGGCCCCAAAGTTTTTTCACTTCTCTCACAACTTGCCTCATTTGCATGATATTAAGCTAAGCCCTCCCCCATCACTGACTATCTGTGGTGTGGAGTTTCAGGGCTTTTTATAACAAAAAGTCCATATAATCATTCAATAATTAAGTTAAATTAAGTTAAAAAGTTAAGTTAAAAATCATGTATTGTCAATTTAATACAATACAAAATAGTATAGGACACACACACAGTCCTGTTTTAGTCCTGGTTTAGTCCCGGTTTAGTCCTATACACACACGTGGCGGCACGGTGGCTGAGTGGCTAGCACTCATGCTTCACAGCAAGAAGGTTTTGGGTTCGATCCCCGGGTCGCCCAGGCCTTTCCGTGTGTGTTCTGTGTGGAGTTTGCATGCATGGTCTGGGTTTGATCCCCGGGTCGCCCAAGCCTTTCTGTGTGGAATTTGCATGTTCTCCCCGTGTCTGGGTGGGTTTTCTCCGGGCACTCCGGTTTCCCCCCATCAACCCAAAACATGCTCCAGGTAAAATCCTCCAGTTTAGGTCCTGATCAAACCAAAGCAAGAAGATCATGGCGCTGGGCGCAGTAATCTGCTGCCCACTGCTCCTAATAACAGGATGGGTTAAATGCAGAGAAGAATTTCTCCATTGTGAGATCAATAAAGTCACTTCTTCTTCTTCTTTCGGACGTGTCCCGAACCTGTCCCGAAGGTCTCCCGAACGTGTCATGTGTCCAAGTAGAAGTTAAAAGTCCATTAGTGTCCTGCAGTGCCGCCTACATATGCACGAGCTCTTCACAGCTGATAGGCGAATGGGGGAAACCCCTTCGGCGCTTCTCGCAACGGGATTGGTGGGCGTGCGAGCGTGGGAAAATATGTTGATTTATACACGCCCCGTTTCTTTCCGAAAAACAAGCCAAATTGAAATTTAAAATGTATGTTTTTAACATCACTAATGCTGTTATCTGACACATGGAGTGCCTTCTCCATGATCTCAACTTCCACATTCTGCAAAAAAACAAAAATCACAAATTTTGAAAAAAAAACAACTAAAAACTTGTTTATCTCGGATTCACTAATCGCGAGTTGCGGACTAAATTGCTGTGGTGGAACACATTTAGTTCTTCTCTCAAATGGAAAGCACTGTTCCACCTAGTGATGCTCCACTGTGTTTTCAAACTTCATACACCCTCACCAGAATCATTTGGATAATTTCAGCCCTGAAATTGTCCATCTCTACTGAAGAAAAGGTAAAAAGGAGATGTTAACTTAAACTACCACTACGTAGCATCACAAGGTGGAACAGAGAATTTTGAGCTTTGGCAATGTAGACAGACTAATAATGTTTATTCAAACATGTGTGAATGAATCAAAGCCCAACTCCAGGGCTGTTTTTGAGGAAGTAATAACATTCTCACATGGCTTAAAGGGACAGTGTTTAAGATTTTTACCCGTTTTTACCCATTCAAAAATACATTGTTTTCCAAGCCTTTTCACTTCCATCATGAAATCAAAGTATTCTTTTGGACTTAGATATAGTCACATAAAAGGGGGATCTTCCCCATGCAGAGGCAGCCATTTTGAATATGAGAGCCGCAGAAGGACATTTGGGCTCCGCCTTCGGCAAGGCTCGTGGTTTTAGGTAAACAACACAAGCATGCTGCCGGTTCAGACGTCGTAATGGATGTAACACGTGTTTTGGACTAAATTGTTTTACTGGATTTTATTCGCTGGATCCTTACGGACAAATTGAGAGCAAGTTTATGGTGAAATACAGAGTTTGACCTGTGCAAAGCATTCTAAGGTAAGCTAACCTCGTTTTGTGCTTTTCCGTATAAAAGCCCCATGTGCTCGGGGAGTGATTGTTTTGCAGGGAAATGAATTGCATAGTCAAAAAGAGGAGACTGTAAGGTTTCATTTGATGTGTAGAGTGTCATGGTACATGATCAGGAATGTGTGTTTTCATGAGGGAAAAAAACCCCAAAAAACCGGGACTGCGTTTTATTTATACAGTAGCGGCGCATTGCTCGTGCGCGCGCCCGGGTGACCCTCGAGGTCTGCCGTAGCTAAAACAGAAAGTGCAATAGCACCATCCACCTATGCGCCACGAATCCTACACACTGGGGCTTTAAAGCTCAATTCTCCATAATATAAGACCTTTAATAAACCTGTAGTCTTCACCAAGAGGCCTGTGCAATGTTGGGTAGATCAGAACTCACTATCACAACCTTGGTGCATTCCATCTGGCTCCACAATGGTTTTCAGTTTACAGTGCATCTGATATTCCCAAAGAGAAGCCTGCACTGTTAATGGGAACTGAAGTCTCCACTGATTTTACCTTCTACAGCAGCAGTGACACCTTGTGGAATTTTAAAGCTCTTTTACAGCTTTGAGGGATAAAATACAATATTTGGCAACGTTAGTTACATGCTTGTTATTTTTCCTCATCACAAACATACCTGAAGCTGCGTTTTGTTTCATTCACACATTTTTAACACACAAACCCCACAGATTTAGGCTTAGTTCTTTTCTCCGACTGAAAACACCCACCATGTGACCCAATGTCACATAGTCTTCTCCAAAATGAGCTGAAAGAGGAGCATGGGAGGAACCAGCAGCTGCAGGAGGAAAAGACATTGTACAAAGAGCTGAAGAGGTCTGCTGAAGATTTAAGCAGATTTTTAGCAGAAAACAGCATGGATGAGCTGAGCAGAGACATCACAGCTCTTCAAAATGAGCTGAAAGTGGACAAAGAGCTGAACAAGGATCTTCAGAGCAAACTCTGCATACTGGAAGCGGAGAAACAAGCACTGAAGACCGAGTGTGAAAGCTCTGTAGAGAAGGCAACGAGAAGCATGGAGCAGCTGGAAATGAAGGTCACAGCACTTCAAAATGAGCTTGGAGAAGAAAAGCAGAGAAACCAGGCACTGCAGAAGGACGTCTGCCACTCTAAAACTGTGCTGGAGGATGTGAAAGAAGTTATCTGCCAAAATGAGCGGAAAAATAAGAAACTTCTGGAGGAGAATCACACAGCGAAGGAGGAGTGCAGACATCTGACAGAGCCCGGGCAGATGGCTCCACAGATCCTGAGCACCACCACAGAACCAGAGAAAGTCCTCACAAAGACTGAGGGGGGACTACAGACTAAGCAGCTCCAGACTGAGGGCAGGCAGGTGTTCATCAGACACACCAGGATCGTCCTCAACCCCAAACACTAGGCTCCTAACACCTGCCAACTTTACAAAAACTGAAAAACATATGAAATAAATAAAATCTGTTCTGTGTGACACTTTCTATTGTATTAGGGGTGGCACCATTCTGTTTTGTCATGGCGTAATTTTGATACAATCTTTTTACTTTTTACCTTTAATTACTTGAATAAAACTGAACGTTTTAGTAGTGGCGGAGTTTTTGTATTTGGTTTAATTTAATTTAGGCTACCATCAAATCTTTCTATTCTATTCTACAGTGGTCCCTCGCTCAGTTCGCGGCCTCGCTGTTTCACAGATTTTTTTTTTTTTTCTTCAATTTTTTTCAAAATTTTTTTCCAATATTTTTTATAGTGTAACATTGTGTTCTGCGTCCTGATTGGCTAAGAGACTGTAGACCTTTGCCGATTGATAGATGGGGGGGGTCTAGACCAGGTCTAAACCAGGTCTAAACCTGGACTGGACCTGGACTAAACCAGGACTGAACCAGGACTGGACCAGGTCTAGACCTGGACTAAACCGGGACTAGACCAGGTCTAAACCAGGATTAAACCACCATGTGCCACTCTTTGCTGGTTTCGTGTGGCTGGTTTGTGGCTCGGGCTGAGAGGACGCGGTCCGGGCGTCGCGGTTCGATCTCGTGCTTGCAGCCCCGGTGTATGGGCGGCCTCGCGCCGGTCTTGCTGCACTGTCACGGATTTGACCACGATGAGCGGGTGCACGTGTCGCGCACTTCTCCAAGGGGTTGGTGCGTGTCGCGTCCCGGGACGTGGCAGTGCCGTTGGATGAGCACGGTGCTTCCTGCGGATCCAGTGACTCATGTCTCCGCGCTCCTTGCGGGTCCGGCGGGGCTTCCGGGGCCGTGTCTCCCCCCACGCTTCACTATTAATACATTTTGCTGAAAATCTATGAAAGTTTGAGTGTTTAAACGAGAGAGAAATGTGAGAAAAGGTTAATTCCAGTCTGAGAAAAGTGTATAATGTGTGTAGTGAGGTATTTACAGCCTTAAAACATGTAGAATATTGTAAAATATAAAGTTGTCCTACTTTGCGGATTTCTCTTATTGCGTGTTATTTTTGGAACCTAACCCCCGCGATAAATGAGGGATTACTGTATTTCTTTTAAGTCTCTGCGCCTCCTCACTCTCATGGCGTTTTTCTGCCTTTTTTCCAGCTCTCATCTCCTCTTTTTTCCACTCCATATGTTAAGTCAAATTGAGGAGATGGTGTTTGAAAAAATTTAGATTTAAAAGTTCATATTTTTGTCAATCCTGAGTCTATCGATGTAAACTAAGAAAAAAAAGTGACTGAAAGATAAAGCTCACCTCTGTTAGAATGCAGCAGCAGTGAGCCTTATGGAGCGATTTACTTTCTGTATCAAAGAAAATACCCCAGGATTGACCTTTTCTTGCCTGTGCAAAAATTACAACACAGTGCGCATGGATGGACGCGTGAGAATCGAACACAGCACAAAATCGAATCGAAACTCCAGAGCCTTTGTTGAGAATCGTCCCATCCTAAATACTTTTTGCATTCAATCATTTTTCTTTCAAAATACCAAATGTGTCTCACTCTGCCCCCCTCTTTCACTCCTCTTTTCTAACTGTTGCATTATCTTTTTTTTATCTTTTGCAAAACAAATAGCTCTGATTCTAGATGTGACGAAGGACATGATCTATTTCTGCCCGGTGTTTGTATCTGATTGTTTACAATGCCTATGAATCAATTGTCTTCAAGTTAGGATGACAGCGCTACGTGTTTTAGTTGTTTTCAGCACATCATGCATAGCTCATGGAAGTCCTGTTTGCATGATGAAGAAGTGAGTAAGCAGGCACACATGTTTGCAAAGTCTTTTGGGGTGTTTTGCAGTAATGGAATGTAGAAAATGTATGTTTAATGGCCAATTAGGTGTTTATTTGTAATATGGTGAAATGCTAAGTGCCCACTATTATTACAGAGCTATTTTCGCTTGTCTAATTTTCTGTTTGTTTAGTTGCATTTATAGAGTATATTGTAATTTTTTTATATTCTTTGCTTGTATGTTTCATAACCATACACAACCAGACAGTAAAACTTTTGTCACCTGTCACTGTGCACGCTTACCCCCTGGTGGCCACACAATGAGCTCTCCCCGAAACATTAGAATTTGAGCTGAACTGGATAAATATTTTGAAATGTCCATATGAGCGGGGAGCAATGGTGCATGGAAGCAACATAATACTGAATCCAACATAGCCGAAGTATGAGCAAAACAAAGATGCACACAAGTCAGGATCTGTGTTTATAATGTTGTTTCCTCATTAAAAATATACCTGGAGTTGTGTTATGTTACATTCAACTCTGCATGTTTAGGCTGAATTCTTCTCACATTTTGTGATGTCATGTGTTTTTAAACTCCAAACACCCTCACAAAAATCATTTGGATATTTTCAGCCCTGGCAATTCCAGGGCTGAAAATATCCAAATGATTTTTCTCTACTGAACAAAATGTAAAAAGTAGCTATAAACTTAAACTACCACGACCTAACAGAGCATTTTGAGCTTTGGAGATGCAGACAGGCTAATAATTGGGAGGATAACTTAAAAATGTGTGAATGAAACAAAACTCTTTTTTTTGAAGAGGTAACAACATTCTTAACATGGCTTGACTTGACACTCACAAGAGTCAATTTTTGCGCAATATAGGACCTTAAATAGACCCGTGCCCATGTTCTGCAGTCTCCACCAAGTTCTATTTTCTTTTTTTTTTTGACCCTGTAACGCTGTGCGATGTTTGGTAAATCAGAACTCACAATCACAACCTTGGCTCACTCATCTGGCTCCACAATTCCTTTCAGTTGACAGTTCATCTGATATTCCCAAAGAGAAGCCTGCACTGTTAATGGGAACTGAAGTCTCCACAAATGCTCCTGATTTTACCTTTACAGTGACGGTGACACCTCGTGAAATTTTAATGCTCTTTGACTTACAGTTTGATGTCACCGACTTGGCAGGCTTTGGTTGTGCTCATATTTTTAGCTAATTACGAAAATGTGAGGGGAAACATGAAAGAGTGTAAGTGAAGGAGAGGTTGTTGTCATCTAAGGGAACGCGCTAAAACTATTGATTTATGTTGTAAAGGCCTGTAAACGACTGTCTCCACCAAGTTCTGAGCGTGGAGAGATTTGAGACATTTACCATGATCTAGTTCTTAAGACAGAGAGCACTGGGATATAAAAAGAGCTATGCAGTCATGCTTTTGTGAACATTTCTCATCATAATGACCCTTAATGTGGACTTAGATTCCCAAAATAGTATTTCTATTTTATCATAAGAATTCATTTCTGTGGACCAGAATGGAAAGATATGGAGCCAGTCAGGCTCACAAGAAAGACTGAGCTGAACTTAAAGTGTGTCTGACAGGTTCTGATGATTCTGTAATTTTGATTTAATTTGGTGGGATAATTCCTGTTGTAAATGTACATTATAGTTTTACACCAATCAAGAAGCAGTTTGTGAAGAAAAGTTGAAAAATATGTTGAAAATTACAATTACATTAAAGATCCCATGACATGGTACTTCTTGATGCTTTTATATGGCTCCTTAATGGTTCCCTAATACTGTAAATGAATCCTTCTTCAAAATCAACACTCAGTGCATGAGAAACAGAGATAAGATGAGAAAGAGTCATAAATATCTCTCTCAAACTCTTTATTCTGGGCGTTGTTGCTTGAATGCAAATGAGGAGAAAACAGATGGCCAATAGTAGAGGGTGGGGGCGTGGCCAAACTCTCCGCTCAGAGCTCAGAGCCGACAGCTGATCCATTTCCTTGTTTTTGCACGGGGGAGAGATTTGAAGCGTTCCATTGAAAAATAAACACATTTCCACATAAAATAAAATTAAACCACTGTTGTTCAAAGGTCCAGAGGCTCAGATAAAGGACTTCCGAGCCTAGAAACACTCGGACGTGCCTCCAGGCAAATAAAAAAACGCATTTCGCATTGCCTAGCGCATTCGCAGTCCAAACTCTCTGGGCGTGATTGAGACGCTGAGTACAGACAGACGGGGGTGGAACTGCATTTGCATTTCTTTTTTAGATCTGACATCAATAAGGTGCCTTGTTCAAACTCGCCCGTTTGAGGTCCGATTTTTTTGTAACGCAGAAAAGGATCGCAAATGCTCAGTTTAGACATTTTGCAACTTTTAACCATGGGGGGGGGCTAAACAAGGTAGGGGAGCTCACATTAACGTTCAAAAACCTCAGAAAGTGAAAATTTCATGCCATGGGACCTTTAATTCTATTTTAGATTACGTCACGCTAGAGAGAATTTTGTTTAAAAGTTCGGCACAATTTACTCAAACACTTTTTTCCCTCAAACTTTAAACATTATTTCAACAAATAAATGTTTTCTTATATCTTTATTTGTCAAATAATAATCTATATGTACATTTACGGGATTCCCAACTGTCATCATTTGCAACCAGGAAGTAAAATTTGAAACCTAAAAATTGTAAATTGTTTTGTGTAATCTTAAGAGTGACCATAACTGAGTTTTAGTAAAATTGAGTAGTCTCCATGATGATAGAAATGTTTAATACCATAGTGTGAAAGATCATCTCCAGAGAAAAGCATTTGACGGACCCTTCAGAAAAGTTACAAATTGCACCTTTAAAGCTTTTTTTATTTTTATTTTTATTTTTTAAACATTTATCAAAATACAACTCCAGGTATGTTTTTGATGAGGGAACGTTAGAGCATGTTTACATTAGGTTAGCCTCATAGTCCCTGTAGGGAAATTTGTCCTCTGCATTTGACTCCTCCTTCAGTGCAGCGCAGCAGCTGAGTGGCAGCACTCAGTGTTGGGCACATAACTTTGAAAAAGTAATTTGTTATTGTTACTAGCTACTTCTCCCAAAACGTAACTGAGTTTGTAACTGTAACTCCACTATAAAAGTAACTCGTTACCAGGAAAAATAACTATTGCTTTAGGGCGCACTCACACTAGGACTTTAGAACCGTGCCGTGCTCAGGCACGATTGTGTAGGATTCTATATCCCGCACTCACACCTGCACAACCGAACCGGGCCACGGCCTGATAACATCATCACATGGCACTGTTTATTTGCATAAATAAATAAATAAATGTCGTTAAGGCACCCTGTGCAGGAGCAGTGAGTGCATCTTCAGATCTTGGTTTGGTCAGGACTACTTTAGCTGGAGGATTTCAAATATTGTGCATCTTTTGGGTTGATGGTTAAAGCTTAATTTAGGATAACATGTCTCATTTAACACTTTATTTCATTGGTAATTTATGCCAACAGCCAAGCCCAGTGTGTGTGTAGATCTATTAGCCCTCTTCTTTGGACATGCATTAAATAGACCTGTGCCCATGTTCTGCAGTCTGCAGTCATTATCCTGCACTAAGTGTCAGGCATGAGGCTTTAATCAGAGAACAGGCTCCTCTTTGATTCCTATTGAGCGCCATGTATCAGAGCCTCTCATTAGACACACCGCCGACATATGCCACAACTGTGAGGCACTAGAGCGCGCCCAGAGGAGGCCTGCCATGTCCTCACCACTTCATTGTCTCTTCCTCCTTCAGCTCTGCGCCGCACGCAGGTTTGTTTGGATGTGTCGCGCTTTAAAGGAAATGAAGGCGCCGTGCTCCCTGTGTGGAATACGCCTTGTTTTTTAATCAAGAGCCTGCTATCAGCCCCACAGCTCTACACTGATGTTCTTATTAGTTTGACAGGATGCGGAGTGCGGAGCCAACGGAGCACAGAGATTTCCAGTCCGCCTGCCAGTTTTTCCCCTTTGCATCTTTATCACGGCTTTTAGTTAGTCTGGGGTTACTCTTTTACTCTGAAAATTTACAAAGAATTTGAAGATGCAGAGACTGAGAGACAATTTGCTAACATAGGTTGTTTCTGAATATTAATGGCACTCAGTGTTGGATATTAAAATCCAGTGTGCAATATTAAGTTTAGTCATCCCAACTTTGAAAAATAAGTTTGTAATAAAAGCCTTTTGGGCATAAATGGACTATAAATCTCTTTCAAGGTTTGCTAATTGGCATGAGTTTAGTTTTACTTTCACACTCTCTATGCAAATAATAACACATGCTTTTTAAATGGCTAAAGCAGGAGAAATTCAATTTGTCAACTGGACAAAAGTTTATTTGGTCGAACACGTTTCGCAGCTCATCCAAGCTGCTTCTTCAGTTCTGGGGAAGCAGCATGGATGAGCTGCGAAACATATTCGACCAAATAAACTTTTGTCCAGTTGACAAATTCAATGTCTCCTTTTGCCATGGATTGCACTTGGACGACTGAGGGATTCTACACACAAGTTAAAGCAGATAGTTGTAACTTGTCTTGTTTCTGTTTTTACCTCATCTTGTTTTGTGTAAAGCCATCCCTGCCTGTTGTGTGCTTCACCCTGATGTTTTCTTACTTAACTCAACACTTTGTGTAACTGGGCCAGTGCCTTTTCGACCCACAACAATCGATTTAACTGAGGCACAAACTCAATATTTTAGGGTCCTGTGTTTAAAGGTGCATTGTGTAACATTTCTGGTGGAAGGCCCGGCAAATGCTTTTCTCCATGGAGATGCTAAAGCTTTAGCTGGAATGTTTGACAGTATGGTTTTAAACTTTTCTATCTTCATGGAGACCAAACCAGAACAAGATTCAGGTCAGATCTGTGAAGAGGGACGCCACTCACAGTCAGAATACTCGTTTTCTATTTTTGAGCTATAAAATCAATTGAATTGAATACCTTTAAAGGTCCCATGGCATGAAATTTTCACTTTGAGGTTTTTGAACGTTAATGTGAGCTCCCCTACCCTGTTTAGGTCCCCCCCCCCCCCCCATGGTTAAAAGTTGCAAAATGTCTAAACTGAGCATTTGCGATCCTTTTCTGCGTTACAAAAAATCGGAGCTCAAACGGGCAATTTTGAACAAGGCACCTTATTGACGTCAAATCGAAAAAAGAAATGCAAATGCAGTTCCACCCCCGTCTGTCTGAACTCAGCGTCTCTGTAAATCACGCCCAGAGAGTTTGGACTGCGAATGCGCTAGGCAATGCGAAATGCGTTTTTTTATTTGCCTGGAGGCACGTCCGAGTGTTTCTAGGCTCGGAAGTCCTTTATCTGAGCCTCTGGACCTTTGAACAGCAGTGGTTTAATTTTATTTTATGTGGAAATGTGTTTATTTTTCAGTGGAACGCTTCAAATCTCTCCCCCCGTGCAAAAACACGGAAATGGATCAGCTGAGAGCTAGAGCGGAGAGCGGAGAGTTTGGTCACACCCCCACCCTCTACTATTGGCCATCTCTTTTCTCCTCATTTGCATTCAAGCAACAACACCCATTATGGCCTGTTCAGAGAGAAAAAAAATACTCTTTCTCATCTTATCTCTGTTTCTCATGCACTGAGTGTTGATTTTGAAGAAGGATTCATTTACAGTATTAGGGAACCATTAAGGAGCCATATAAAAGCATCAAGAAGTACCATGTCATGGGATCTTTAATGGCTAGTGCCGACATATTTTTCTGCTCCACTGCATAGACTCTTCTGGAAATAGTGTAGCGAGCTGTGCATTAATGTCAAGTCCAAGCTTCTCTATGGAGTTTTTCTATTTCAAGTGGCTCTTTCTGAAAGTCCTTATGCCTGAACTCGCGCTGTCTAAGATGTTGAAATAGATGCATTCTTCCGTATCTGCGGATGGAAAAAGTAATCTATTGCTGGCTTGAACCTTATCTCTAAGCGAGCCTTGAATCATAAAAGGCTGTTTGCTGTATATTTAAATGGAGCCAACTACATGCTCCCTGTAATGTCTGACTTGCTCTCGATCGAACAAGCTCCAAAGTCCGCCTGTGTTATTTGATCCCCACCATCATCTCCTTCACGCAATTTCCGAAAGTCACCTTGAGCCAGCGACCCGGGCTACGCATTCAAACGAAGGGTTAAAAGCTAGAACCCAGCCTTTGCGCACGCCGGGATCCTCACATAAGAGAGCTGTGAGAACCTTGATGTTGCTAGCCTGGATTATCCCCTCTCCACTCCACCTCTCTCAAGATCATTTGCATCCATTTTTCATCAATCTTTGTGTGAATACTTAAGATATGAAAACGAGGCCCAGAGCCAGCCTTTTGAACGCTTGTTTTAACCGGTCCCAGTCGCTCCGTGCCACTGTTCGGCTGACTTTGACAAGCTTAGTTTATTCTCTTTCTACTCAAGTCAATTTATTAATGAGGTACACTCGCTGAAATATTCATGCTGGTGATTTGTGTGCCTTGAAAATAAATGAATGGGATGTACAATGTTGGAACAATAACACAAAGAGGCAGAAAATGTCATTAGAAGCACACTTAATCTGCTTATTATATGATACCAATGTTTCATCATTCATGATTTCTTCACTTCTCTGCCATCTGTTGTAAATAAGTAAATAAGATCCAGTCACAGTTTTTAGTGCACACAGATGCTGTATATTGAAATTTCTTAGGAAAGTATAATTAATGTGGTAGACACTTTACTTTTCTTATCCCTTTTCTTCCCCATTAGGACAAAAATGCTCACTTTTACCATACCGTTTTACAAATTTTAGTATTGTGACAATTTAAAGTCACAAATTTTATATTTGTTTGTTGCAGACTTGCCATAATTCTGTCAAATGGACTAAAGTTTTTAGGAGTGAAAGCAAGCCAAGTTTATTTGTTTAGCACAAATTCAAAGTGCTTTACAGAATGAAAAATACATTAAAATCACAATGCAAACAAATCCAAACATAAATAAACATCATAAAATTGGCATTAAAAGAGAAGAGTGCAGAATAAAAACCTTTTTGTCATATGCACAGCTGAGCAGAACCATTTTGAGCCTGGATTTAAACAGTCAGAATAAAGGCCTTTCTCACAGCTACATAAAGACTGTTCCAGGTTTTAGGGGGGCAGTGCAGAGACCTGAGCACAGGACTTATGCGCTCAGACTTCCTGGTTCGAGTCAGGACTTGAGCAGCAGCGTTCTGGACGTACTGCAGCTGTCTCACAGCGAGCAGTCTGTTAGAGCAGTCAAACCTACTGGAGACAAACGCACGGATAAGTCTATCCAAGTCTGGTTTTGACAGTGTACCTTTTACTGTGTTTTTGTATAATTGGCAAAGTTTCATCACTCATGTGAAGAATCCCTCAGTCATCCAGGTAGAATCCATGGCAAAAGGAGAAATTCAATTTGTCAACAGGCTAAAAGTTACGAAATGTGTAAACTGAGCATTTGCGATCCTTTTCTACGTTTGGAAAAAAAAAGACAGCCCAAACGGGAAATTCTGAACAAGGGAACTTTCATCACACTCGGGGAAAGGTTTCCACCCTCCGTTTGGATGTCTACCCACCGTCTCTGGAAATCACGCCCAGAGAATTTGGACCGCAAATGAGCTACGAAATGTGAGATGTAATTTTTTATTTGCCTGGAGGCACGTGAGAGTGTTTCCAGGCTCGGATGTCCTTTATCCGAGCCTCCAAACCTCTGAAACAGCAGTGGTTTAATTTTATTTTCTGTGGAAATTTATTTTTTTCATGGAACGCGTCTCGTATCTTCCTCCGCGTTTAAAACGTGGAAGTGGGACCAGCGCACTGCTAATCCAGGAAACAACGGCGTATTTGCCCACACCCCACCCGCTGCACTAGCCTGTCTCTGTCCTCCTCATTTGCATTCAAGCAGCAACAGCCATAATAAAGTGTTTCAGAGACATATTTATGACTCTGACTGTCTTCATGAGGCTCTCTCATGTACTGAGGCTTGATTTTGGAGAAGGATTAATTTACAGTATTAGGGAACCATTAAGGCAGCATATAAAAGCATCAAGAAGTACCATGTCATGGGATCTTTAAGACAGGATACTCATAAGTCACTGCCTTGTATGTGGCTAAACGGGAGGAGTTAATAACGTTGGAACTAACACACCCAAGATGTTTACAGTGAGCAGTATCTGTTATTAATAAAGTCCACTGAACTGCCATAAGGTGTGAACTGTCCCTGAAGAGGACTCTTGGATGAATTTATCTTGCCCCAGTACACTTATATAGTCTAAGCAGCTCATGAGGTTGAATATGTTCGCTGTGTGCTGTCTGCAAGCTAATTATAAAGCATTTTATTGTCCGATAATGAAGAAAGTGCGTGTTGGGATACTAGTTTATGTTGGCTACCATGACAAAATCTTCTCTGGTCTCAGAGTTGTGAAAAGCACTTTTAAACCCAGCACCCTTAATAATTAGGTTGCTCAGGATGCGTAAGATAAGTGCGGAATAAGTCTGGACCGAAGCAAATCGTTTAAAAAGAACTAGTGCTATTTTTCATGTTTTTAAGCCCGTAAAAATCAATTACAGCGCCATTAAATTTCCTTATGCAATGATTATCTGTACAACCAGTACATGCAGTTTTGTGGTGCTATAAAGAAATAATATTTACAGGTCCAGGTACAGGTTTAACTGTATTTTTTATTTTTTAGGGGTAATTGTTCAAATGTTTGTGATAAGAAATTTAAAATGCGCTATTATAATTGCTTTTACTTTTACTATCAAGAATGAACACGCATCGTTTTCCTATATTAAACCATTTTAAATACTTTGCACCGCAGCCTAACCTCTCCTTGACTCTTCGAAGCACGCTGCCGTTTGATCAGTTAATAAGCTGGAAGTTAAAGTGTCCATTTAGTCCGGATGAAGTCACTCTGTATTTAGCACCCATGGGTCCCCTCTCCAGGTCCATCATGTGTGGGTGCCTGGGAAGGCTGTTTTCCTCTCCACTGAGCTTCACTTAATGAGCTCATCTGCCTCGAGGTTATTTCTGCTGCTGCTGCTGCTGCTGGACCCACCAACTGCTGGAGGAGAGGGTCTTCATCACCGGCGCTAGATCGATGATTTAAGAGGAACAATCTGAGGAGTTACTGTATAATCTGTGTAATCCTTTGGTTGGATATGTCATTGCTCTGCCTGGAATGTTCCACAGTATGACTTTAAATAGCTCTACCTTACATTTATTCAATTACAGATGGGTTTATAGCTCTGAAATATTTGACTGTGAGCGGGGTCGCCTCTCCACAGATCTAACCTGTAACTTGATGAAGCAATTACATCTTCATGGAGAAAAGCATTTGATGAACCCTCCACCAGAAAAGTTACACAATGCAGCTTTTAAGTCTTCAGTGCAGGAAGGGAGATGCCATGTTTAGAATACAATTTGAAGGTAAACATTTATTACGAATACCGTGTACGAAAAGTAAAAAATATGTGAAAAGAAAATACATTTGCATAATTCCTCATTTGTCCAGGTAGTTTTCATAGCAGAAGAAAATTGTTTTTAAGAATGAAATCATTTCACCACTCATTCAAAGTGACTTCTTCAGTTTTGAGAGGGTTCTGGTAAGTCACTGACTTATATCTGTCTGAACTGAAGCAGCCTCTTGGATCAGTGGCAAAACCTACAGTACTGACTCTTAAAAATTCAGAGTTTGCTGTGAACAAGAAATACGTGTACACTTTTTAGCATCTTCCTGATGAACTGCAGAAAATATGATCTGATTAGTGTTATTGGGAGAATCAATATAGCCTATTTTTTGTAAAAGGACTGCACATATTTATGAATATTTAAACTGTATACAGCTCTGGAAAAAAAAAAAGATCACTGCATTTTTTTTCTGAAATCAGCATCTCTACATGTATTACAGCCATTCCATTCCAGCGTCTGTTCAATTCCAACACAAACACAAAGCTGAGCTACTTCAGTTCTTGCACCAGGAGTGGAATAAAGTCACCCAAGAGCAATGTGAAAGACTTGTGGAGAGCATGCCAAGACGCATGAAAGCTGTGATTAAAAATAAGGCTTACTGAACCAAATACTGATTTCTGAACTCTTCTTAAGTGTAAATATTAGTATTATGTTGTTTTAAAATGAATTTTATCTTGTTTCTTTGCATTGTTTGAAGTCCGAAAAAAAAAAAAAAAGCTCTAAACGATGATATTTTTATTTGGAATTTGGGGGAAATGTTGTCAGTAGTTTATAGACTCAAACAAAAAATGTTCCTTTTGCACAAACACATACAAGTAGTAAAATCAGAAAAACTGATCATTTTGCAATGGTCTCTTTTTTTTTTTTTCCAGAGCTGTATGTAAAGATGATGGCCAACGTGGTTAATTTCCATCTTCAGTCCCTCAGCAGGTTGATGTCAAATTTACAGGACAATTCATTTCAGACAGTTTCAGACAGAGACAGCTCATTCTCCAACAGGCTCCCACAGCTCCGCTCAAACAATGAGAGATACAAGACTACATTCATACCAGATAAGCCCATGTTTCTGTCAATCATCATATCATCTTTGCACAGTTTCCTCACAACCTCTTGCATGTAACTGTATACTCTATTAATATTACTTTTTTTGTTTTTTACTTACCTGTACATATATACAATTTATGCCTTATTGGACACCGATCTATTGCAATTTTTTTTATTGCTACTTATTTAGAAGTTTATTGCCATTTTTACTCTTTATTATTGTAATATAATGTGACATGTGAGCTACTGTGTCCAAGTCGTTTCCCTTGCGGATCAATAAAGTCTGTCTCTGTCTAAGTCTAAGGCTGCGTCCCATTACTCTGTCTTACCCCTTCCCCTACCCCTCGATACCGAGCTGAGAGGGCTCAGGGTACGAATGTTCCCCTAAAAAATGGGACACCACTCGATTACCGTTTGCGTCATTGTCCCTTGCCTCTACCTGGCTGCTACGTCTACAGAGGCGACAACAATTGATGCAAACAAACATAAACAAATGTCAAGGATTATTGGGTACCTCAGCTCGACAAAAAAACTAACTTGTTTATACATGAAAGTTCGATGAAAACGATAATGTTGGCCAAACACCACAACAACAGTTCACTAAAAGTAACGTAGAACATAAGCGTCTTAATTGTAAACCATGCTAAACGGTTAATCGATGTTTACAACTGCTGAAAATACATTTATGAGACTCCTTGTCTGTTTGATGTGACGCTGCCATCCTGATCCCAAAACCTGCCTGAGCTTGTAGGCGTACCCCTTCGTTCCAAGTCTAGTCGAGAGCTTACTTCGTTTCAAGGGGTATGTAGCCCTTGGTCTTGGCCCGAGCTTTTGATCAAATTAGAATCGGGACACCCCTTGCCCTCACATGAACGTCCAAAACCAAGGGGTAGGGGTAAGACAAAGGGGTAAGACAGAGAAATGGGACGCAGCCCAAGTTTATTTGAAGTTCGAAGTCAAGAGTTAAATCTACAACCCCTCACAAAAAGAATGAAAAGATGAAAGAAGAAAACATTTTAAACATGGTGACATACAGCATTTGACCACTGAACAACAGCAAGCCATTTTCTTTTGTCGTAGTTGCCACCTGTGCAGTTGTGGCTCAGTATGACTATGTGGCTATTACACTGAAACAAATACTGAAATCACACTATTTTCCGCAAATGTAAATTCATTCCAGGTGTCATTCCTGTCCACGGCGCCTTAATGTCTGTGAGGAGAAAAGTTTGAAAAGCGTTAAATGAGGACCTTATTTGTCCTTTTTGGTCCAGCGCAGGCACCATCCATCAGGCTGTCTGCGGGTGTTGCTGGAGCATCCCACTTGTTGTGGAATGAGCTGTCAGAGTCTGAAATGTATTTGCTCTTATCTGTGGCTCACCTGTGACGGAGTAAAAACACAGACCTAAATCTGCGTTGCCACGGGGACGCGCAGTCTTGACCCCGTATGCAGAGCAGCCCCGCACTTGTATCTGTAAAACGCATACTGGGCTGACATCATGTTCAGCTGCAGCAGGAAATAAGCTGTGATAAGGAACATCTTGTGCCGAATTAAAAAATGTAAATGGACTTGTTTTTGCTTCTTTTAGCAGAGCTGGTTGATGGATGACTTTATCTAAGCCAACAAGCAGGCATATTACAACTATTCGAAGTTAGGGTGAAAATCTGTCATGAGAAATTAACTATGGTGTTCCCAACAGAAAACAATCCAAAGTAAATGATTAGCAATAGAAAAATATACAGCTCTGAAAAAAAAAATAAGAGTCCACTGCAAAATTATCAGTTTTTCAGATTTTACTACTTATAGGTATGTGTTTGGGCAAAAGGAACATTTTTAGTCTATAAACTACTGACATAATTTCCCCCAAATCCAAATAAAATGTAATTTATATATGCATTTATTTGCAGAAAATGACAAATGGTCAAAATTTAAAAAAAAATTACAATGTTTTCAGACCTCAAACAATTTTAAAACAACATAATACTAATGTTTACACTTAAGAAGAGTTCAGAAATCAATATTTGGTGCAGTAACCCTTATTTTTAATCACAGCTTTCATGCGTCTTGGCGTCTTGGCGTCTTTCACAGTGTTTTTGGGTGACTTTATTCCACTCCTGGTGCAACAGACGCTGGAATGGAATGGCTGTAATACATGTAGAGATGCTGTTTCAGAAAAAAATGCAGTGGTCTCTTATTTTTTTCCAAAGCTGTACATATACTATGCTGTTGACATATATATGCTGTTGACTCCATTTAATATTTATTTTTACTTTTTGTGTTTCAGTTGTTGTACCAGTAGCTCTCACCCCCTTCCAAGTAGTTTATCAAGGGATTTCTGAATTATGCATCGTGCTGAATAAAATGAATAAATTTGAGTAAGTGCCGCTGTAAATATATCGTTCTGATGCCTAACTTTGTGCACTAATGAATTGATAAATGTTTGTGTTCCATAGACTCCTAACTGTAACCCATCTAAGACTTGCTCTGGCTACTATATTTACTACATTTCTGGTAACCGTTACTATGAGTAGCTGTCTGGCATTTTGTACAGCTCATCAGAGAAAAAATGAAGACCCCTGTTGTAGGGCTGGGTGGTATACCGGTTCATACTGAATACAGGTGTTTTTTTGTTTTTTTTAATGATATGAATTTTTCATTTATTTTGCATACAAAACGTCGGGAACACAGAGCGGTGAAACGTCGCACCGGGGAACTGTTTTGCAGTGGCATGAGAGCGGTGGAAGCGTAAGCTGTGTCCCAATTCGAGGGCTGCAGCCTCTGCTGCTTTTTCGGCCGCTCCAAAGGCTGGAAAAGGTGCAGCCCTCGAACTACCCTCCACGGACTGCAAGGCCGTTGCCAAAATGGGACAGGTCCACGGAACCGCTTGCAGCGCCAAGACACGCTCCTAACGCTAATGCTAACAACACGCGCCATGCAATCACGGATCAATAACCCTCAAATTGGGACATGGCTACAGTCTGTGTTGAGCGGTGAACAACATGGACGTTGTTGTTGTTGTTAGAAACAGAGGAACTTCTACTGAAAAGAGGAGCCGTGTCAGTTGTGTGGAAGTACTTTAGCTTTAAAAAATCTGACGCTGATCAAACACATTCTCTAATGTTGTCGGGCTAAAGTTGTAGCGACTCAGATGTCACTCATAGACGCGTTTGCTAAGGGGACTGCCTACGATAAGAAAAGCAAAAGGTGGAACGATATTACCAACGCTGTTACTGTCTTAGACATGGAACCACTTAGTCCTGTTGAGAAAGGAGCTTCAAGGAGATGATTAAAGCACTGGACCCAGATATGTTTTACCAAGTCAAATTTACTGCAGTAATTATTCTCTAAATTATTAGGAAATGGGGTGAACAATTAGTCATGCATGGAAGAAAAAAAATAAAAAATACAGTCAAATACCGTGACACTGGTATAATTTTGAAAAATACCGTGATATCAATTTTTGGTCAGCTCTACCCTGTTGGTTCCTGGTGCATTGCCATTATTTAAACTAAACCTAACGTTTTTATGGCAGTACAAGGCAAAATTTCACTAAAAAGAGGCTTTGAAAGAATAACTAGGTTTAATTTGAATATTTTGTTCTGTGCGTGAATAACTATTTTAAGATAATTATACCTTGTCAGACTTTTTCCATTTTTCCTTTGGAACAAATATTTACTGCAGTCTGAGTGCTAACTACTCTGCCATTCTGTTGTGTTTACCTTACAGTTCTGTAGGCAGTGACACATCCAGAAACTGTTAAGTCTGTGTGCTGGGTCCAAAAAACGAAATTGAAGTGACATGTTTCTAAAGAAGGGCACACTTGTGGTGTTTGGGACTCCAAAGAACTCCTGTGCAAATCTGCTTTCTCTCTCTTACCGTTTTCTTTACAGTTAAACAACAAAGCATCAGAGGTGTGTAGAACAGCCAAAAATTATATTCAAGTAAAAGTAGAAATAAAAATCAGTGGAGAAATTACTTCAAAGTATTTGGGAAAAGTACTTCTCATGTAAGAGTAACTTAAAAGTCGGTTACCTGCTTGTTTCTATGGTTATGTCATTGCTCTGCTTGGAATGTTCCACACTGTGACATTAAACAGTTGTATTTTACATTTATTCAATTACAGATGGATTTATAGCTAGAAAAAACCTAGAAAAACAGGCATTTTTCTGCCTCATTTCAGTTTCACCAACACCCCCCACCCCCACCATCCCATAATGCAAACCAAACAAAAAGACGCCTCATGTGAAACCGTTCCACTGTATTTGTCGTATGTGTTTGTGACTATTGTTATTGATTGCATCTGCATTTTCTATTCTGTTCATGTTCTTCTATTGCTGATGAGAGAGGTCCGTCTTGTCCTGACAGGGGGATGATGTTGACCCGTTCATTTCCAATCTCATCTCGTAGAAATACAATGACAAATAAAGCATTCATTCATTAATTTTTACTGTGAGCGGGGTTGCTGCTCCAGAACTGACATGTAACTTGATCTGGTTTGATCTCCATGAAGTTTAATACCGTACGGTGAAACTTTCCATACAAAGCAATAACCTCTCCTTGGAGAAAAGCATTTGATGGACTCTCAAAGAGAAAAGTTACACTATGTAGCTTTAAAAAGTAACTGTCAGGACGTAACATCTGATTTATGATTTGAAGTTAATTGCTGTAATTGGAAAGGGGGAAATAAATCATTAAATAATGCACAAAATCTAGTGTTTTCAAAGGATAGACCACAAAACGAGGAAAACAAAAACTACGTTATATCTGAAGGAGCAGTGCAAGAAACACATTTACTCAACACAACCAAAACATTTACTCAAGTAGTAGTACTGTTACTTCAGTAAAAATATCACTCAAGTAGGAGTAAAAAAAGTACTTTTTTTTACCCACTTTTGCTACCCACCTCCACTGGGAACACACTGACTCACTGAGCACCATCACTCGCAATTGTACCCGATGACGAATGGCAGTGTACCTCCTAATGTGGCAGCATTGTTTCACCGCCGGCCTATTATGTACTTCCTGTGAGAATACGCTCCTGTCTGGGCCTGTTGTCGGGTTGACCTAATCTATTTATCAGGTCTTTGCGTGACCATCCAGCCGCCCCCTCTGCCCCTTCAAACCCTCTCCCCAGGGACTACTGTTTGGAGCCCCTCATACTTTATACAGAGGCGGGGGGCTTTATTTCTTTCTTTCATCAGCCCATCTGAACACTAAGTATTTCCTCTCTTGCATTATTGAAGAGTCGGAACAATGTTAACGCGCACTCGAGAGGTTTGGTAATGGTGTGGTTTAGAGCCTGGCTATATTGCGTTTGAAAATAAGGAAGTTAATAAAGACCAGCATGGATTAATCTTGGTTTAACTAAGTAGAAGTTTTGAGTTCGAGACCGGAGGAATATAGAATGCTATGTTAAATTTTTTTGATCATTTATTGATTGCCAATCTGTTAAATGAAAAGGCCAAATATGACATTGCCACAGTGGCAAGATAAAAACAATAAATGTGAATTAAAAAAGAGATATTATCACAGTATGGCATTAAACCTTTCTATCTTTCTGGAGACCAAACCAGACAAAGTTAAAGGTCAGATCTGTGGAGAGGCAACCCTACTTACAGTAAATTAAATTTTAATGATCAACCTACAAGCATGGACACATAAGAAAATATTAATAGTGACTTGTGTGTATTTTACAGTACCTCCGATCGTGCCTCTGCATCCTGGCGCCGATAAAACCCACCCCCAAACTTGCAAACATACAGCACTTCAGAGTCACACTGCGATCGAACATTTATATAAATCTGGCAAACTGAATGCATTCTGTACTGTACAGGAGACACAACACGGTGGAGAATAACGGACAAATCGGCAAAGGTCTACAGTCCCTTAGCCAATCAGGATGCATAACACAATGCGCGTTGATACATTATGAAAAAATTGGAATTAAAACATCTGCAAAACAATGAAGCCACAAAAGGTGAACCGCGTTATAGTGAGGGACCACTGTAATTCAATAAATGTAAGGTAGAGCTTGTCATACACAGTGCACTTTAAACTTTTTGGAGCTTTCAATCATCCTATGTTATTCCGTTATTAAAACATGCCTGTGGTTTTATAGCCATGCATGTTTGAGTAATCTTGGGATCTATTTTGATTAGCAGTGCAAGTCCACAAATGTTGTATAACGCTCAGTCCACAAACCCATGGCCGCACAACGCACTACAACTTCACAAGCCTGAAGCGATGTGTATGAGCTGAATGCACGCTGACTGTGTTATGAAGGGGGAGTGACTTAGCATGGGGAGCAAGGGAAGGGGGGGATTCAGTGTTAAAACCTTGTTTTGGGAAATATAACATTCAGAACAGAAAAAGGTAATGGTGATCGAAATATGTGTCAACAGTTAATACCCTAAGGAAGCAAAATACTCCATCTTTAAATGTACTTGTGTAACTTATTTCATCTTTTTATCTTTGTTTTCAGTGTAGGAGTTTTGTTGGTCTTAAAACAATATTGGTTTTTACTTTGCTACTGTTTATCCTTTATGAGGATGTCGAAACAAAGACTAGATCTGTAAACCACAGCAACGAAGGGCAGGTTTCATTAATACATCCATACATCTCCTCTTTGGTCGCTTGGTCTGTCTCTTTTTAACACAAAAGCTGTACAAAATGTGGCTGGAGCTGACAGTTGTTAAGACTTGTCAGACTAAATACTATATTAATTCATATTGTTTATTCATTTAGTGCAGAAAACAGTACAGCAAAGGCCCTAGAAGAGGTCCTTGTGGGACACCTGGAGAGTTTAAGTGAAGGCAAACTCTTAATTCTTCACATTACATTAACAAATATTAACAATGATTTTTTTTTGTAGCTTAAGTAAAAATGAAATTAGCTATATTTCTTTTCTTCAGGAGCTGTGAGGGTGTGTTGTCCATTACATCTGGAATATTGTTCTTTGGGAATTCATCATTAATTTTGCTCCCCTTTAGACAGTTTGCCACAATGACCCCAATACATGAATTTGAGTCATTTTTGTTTTTTGTTTTTCTTTTCCTTTCAGATGCCCTTCCTGTTGAAACTCACTACATATTGTGCAAAAGTAAAAAAAAAAACTGTCAAAAAGTCATTGTAGGTTAAGTGTGAATCCACTGGTTTCTGGGCAAATACTTCATCTACTGCAATACTTTTTCCTTCTTGTTCATTATTGTTATGAAGGAATACCATAACTATATAGCAGCAGCTACAGTCTCAGCTCAGCTGGTTAGCTCAACTGGTAAGTCACTGACTTTCCCCCCACCAGTGTGGGTCCTTGGGCAAGACCCTTCACGGTACTGCCCCCCGGGTGCCGAAAAAGATGGCTGCTCACTGCTCCTGAAAAGGATAGGTCAAATGCAGAAGTAAAATTTCTCCCGTGTGTCACTGTGTGTGAGACCAATAAAGGCTTAATCTAATATTTTCAATATTTTGTGAGTGTGTTAAACTGTAAATGAGCCAACACTTTCACCATATTAAACACTGTTTCCAAATACATTACTTTACTCTATCTTGTCACTTCAAAGTTGTGCGCAATTCAAAATTAATTGAAGTTTTGTTGGTGCGTTCAGGCGTAGTACAAGTCTGTCTAGTGAAGCCTAACAGTTTGTGGAGGATTTTTCTCAACTTTGAGCTTTTATTTAAGTTCTATTGGAGCATGAATGTGGACGTCCTCACTGCTTCACCAACTTTCTGACATGACGAAACCCAATCCAACAAAAAGCACCTCACTGTAATAGAACAATATTAAAATTACTTTGAAGTTGTCTGCTCAATTGTTCATTTCTACCCCCGCACAGTGAGATGTGTTACGCATCATGATCCTGCATGAGTGTAATTTCAATTAGCTGTGGAGAGATGATGTGTAAAAAATCTTTGTTGTTTTGTTGTTGTTGATTTTCCCTGAAGTGAAAGCCTGTCACAGGTTCAATGTCATCAGTTTGACAGAGTGAGACCAGCCAAGTGGTTGGCTCTAGCCACGTCAATCTCCCTTGTTTACCCAGACACAACTGTAGCTCCAGCAGCACCGGGGGGGGCCCCGATCTTAATGTTTGTTGACAGTGGAGCGCATCAGACAGGCTGTGGATGGTGTCTTTGTTCATGTCTGCATTTGATCAAAGAGGAAGTTCTTGTTCTGTGTTTTTGTTGCATAAGTAAAATTGAATTGACTACAGAATGTTATATTATAAACCTGCCTGCCTGAGCACACTAGTACTGTATGTTAATAACAACGGACTGCAGATTTACCAGCACTGAGGCCTTCTGTCAGTAAGTGGTCATTATTTGCTGAAATGCAGGGATGAAAGAGTTCCGTCTTTTAGCGGATCTCCGCTTTTTTTTCAGCCGTGGGGTAATTTTATTTTATTTTTTTTTATATCTGTGCAAATTCGTTGAGAAAGATTTTGGGTGTATTTATAGGCCTATGTATAGCTGTGTTTAGGGTCGCCAACCGTCCCTTGAAAAACGGAATCGTCCCGTATTCAGAACAAAAGTACGTGTATCTTGTATTAAACTTCGTATTAAACTGCGGGCCTCGCGAGCCCATGTCTGGAGCCGCGGACCGAGTGAGCGAGCGCAGCTCTTTCGCAACAGCCTGTACCATTACGTGTACACAGGTTAAACTTTATAAAACATCCTATACCTCATCCTACCTGCCCGTGCCTCACTTAACGCGTCGCTACTCGGTTTTTCACCTGCGCTTTTTGGTGCGCATAAGCTCCTCCTCAATGCGCTCTGATTAGACGAAGTGCAAAGCAAAAACAAATCCAATATATACTAATATACTACTAGTAGGCCTACCAGTTAATAAAATGTGTTTTTTTTGTACTTTTATGTACAGTTTTGCTTTATTGCTAACATATAGCATATAGAAATCCAAATTTCAGAAATTTTAAATTTTCCAGCGGGGGGGGGACTTTCCGCTTTTTTCATGATTGGCCACTTTAATCCCTGTGAAATGCTTAAAGATTACAATTGAAGAAAGAAAAATACTATACATTTTTCAATTGTGTGGTAATTTCTTGCATTCACCTATATATTGGCAGTTTAATACTTCCATAATCAGATTTAATATGGCTAGCTGGTTATTGAAATAATCCATGACATTGAGGGTTAGAATAAGTTCACATAAAGCATGTTTTTCTGCCCAAAAGTATGCCTTAGAGGCCTTTAAAGATAGGTCAAATGTGGACGTTTTTGTGGATATAAAATATGCCTTAACCTATTACTACTACCATTTTTGTTGCAGCTCACAAACTTATTCATAAATGCGATTTGACATTGAACTTGTTTTTATCTGAAAATAAAAAAAATTCACTTCTCAACAAACAACTATTCCAGTGAGAGTCTGTAGCAGATTTACGTAGCAATGCATTTATCAGCACTACTGTACATGTGTAACTCCCGCGAGAGTTAATGGATACCAAAAACACAACTTGGAAAAAGGAAACGCATTCCCCAGGTCACCTAAAAGCAACATGAAAGGAATGATAATGCAGGGCTGTATCTGTTGGATGTATGAGAGCTGCTTTTTGCTAACAAGTTCACCGTGTCCACTCTAATGATGCAGAGTGTGGCGTGCATGCTTGGGCTCGCTGCTGGGCTGGTTTCAAGAGTGGAGATTCAAAGAGGAATGTGCTCACTTCACTTTAAGATGCATTCGACAAAGTGCCTACAATAACCAGACTAAAGACTGGAGGAGAAACTTGTATCTCTTAAGGCAGTAGTGTGCACCAGCCACACGGCAAAATATACAACGCGTGGAAATATAACAAAAATATAACATACAATTTAAATGCATTATGAATGTGTTATTTTAACGCAATTTTTACCATATGATAGGAGCTTCCGCTCACCATTTACTCACCCAAAGTTCTGTTTGGATTGTTTCGTGCATGTTTGAGTAATTTTTAAACACTTATTTTCTAGACGCTATATTGCAGCCCTATCCTTGTTTTCACTGCCACCAGAATACGCCCACTGCTCTTTGCTTACTTCATTCTCCAATTATTTTCTTCATTGGTGACATGCATTGGATTTGGCAGCTGAGCATAGTAATTTTGGTACAAATGCAGCGTGATCTGCAGAGTCTTTGTTGTGGTAATGTTTACGGTGACGTCAGCTCCCACTGGGCACCCAATTTTCTAACGCTGACGGCAGTGGACTTGTTTTTAGATTAGTTTTAGATGAATATTGTGATTTAAAATGTGCAAAATATAACTGATTCACTGTGTTATAGATTATAGCTACATATATAGCAGCAGACACAAGCACAGTAGGCCTTGTTTTTAACAATAACTCAACAATAAACAAAAGAAGAGGTAGTGTTGTAACAGAAAAGAAGAGGGATATCAATTATTCCTGTTAGATAATTATATTAAATGGTCCTAAAATGTACCTTTTTACTTTAAACTACTTATAAAAAGACCCTTAACATGAGTGCCAATTCCAGCCCATTCAACCTTTTCTAAAAACATTGATCTGCTAGTCTCTCTGATCTCTGTTTGAATGCAAATGACTCTGGATCAAAACCATAAAATATGTCAAACAACTATCCTAACTTGTCAATTACAGGTGCTAATTAACATGATGTCACACTCTGAAGATATTTTTCATATCATTCAGAATAAAATAACTTGCTTTTGTTTATTTTCTTCCTTTATTTTTACCCGTAAAGCACTATCGGGGATACAGGATGCAGTTCCAGATCATAACATCTTCATAATACTCCCTGCAACTATATATAGATGTGATTGGATATTTTATTTGATATTGTATTTTATATTTTATTACTTATTTTTCTATTTGATTCTGATTTGTACATATACATTTATTGTTTTTTATTTTTATAATTATGTCTCATTTGACACCGGTCTATTGCTCTTTTTTTGCTATTCCATCTAAATTTTTTGTTACTCTGTGTTATATATTACTTTATGATGAGTGATCTACTGTACCCAAATAATTTCCCTTGTGGATCATTAAAGTTTGTGTAAGTCTAAGTCTAATCCAGTGTTTCCCAAACAGGGCTACATTTACCCCTAGGGGTGCGCAAGCACACTGCAGGGGGTACTTGGCAGTGTTGCTGCCAGGCGCAGGGAGAGATTTTTTTGAATTTTTGAATTGTAATTTGAGTAGATTTGAGTTAAAGAAAAGAGAGAAAATGCCTGAGAATTAAAATTTCAAATTAAGGAGATTAAATAAAATGATTTTCATTTAACAATCCGTTGTGTGACGTTCTACTTTTGGAGAATTATCAACACGTATGAGTGAGGGGGTACTCGAGACAAAAAGGTTGGGAAACTCTGGTCTAATCCATTGTAAATGTTTGTGGTTTGGGATTTTGGCAAAAAAATACAGATAACATCTAAAATTGTTTCCTCTTTCCTTTTTAACATCTGTGATACAAGGAGAAGTTCAATTTGTCAACTGGACAAAGTATGTTTGGTTGAAAACGTTTCGCCGCTCATCCGAGAGGCTTCGTCAGCTCTAATTAGAATGCTGGTAAGACACTTGCTTATATCTTGCTGCAGGGAGGAGCTAACTAGCTAACTACTTTCCGAAACTATCTCATTGGTTTCCGTATGAGATATGAGATAGTTTCGGAAAGTAGTTAGCTAGTTAGCTCCTCCCTGCAGCAAGATATAAGCAAGTGTCTTACCAGCATTCTAATTAGAGCTGACGAAGCCTCTCGGATGAGCGGCGAAACGTTTTCAACCAAACATACTTTGTCCAGTTGACAAATTGAACTTCTCCTTGTATCATGGATTCTACCTGGACGACTGAGGGACTTTTCACGCTTTTTAACATCTGCCGTTTTGGGTCTGTCTGCACTAAGGATTTTTTTCATACTTTGCAGTTTCTTGGTAATTTCGGTGGTCAGCCTTGTCCATTTGCAAATGTACATTCGTCAAACTAAAGGAAAATTGTTCACTTACTTCTATTATGCTCCTCTCACCGGGAGGTGCCATGGTAACTGCTGCAGAGAATCCATGCCATTCACGAGAACTGTCAGTGTTCATAATGAAGTGTTAAAGTGCTGTCAATCACAGCTGTTAAACCTGCACACATTACTGCACAGTGCAAGGGCTCTGAAGTACAATGCAAATGCAAACTGATACGCAAATGAATACATTATTTGAAAAGGCATTTGTGTTTTAAGTCATGTTGTGAAATCACATGTATATATATTTTTTTTTATATATATACAGCTCTGGAAAAAAATAAGAGACCACTGCAAAATGATCAGATTTTCAGATTTTACTCCTTATATGTGTTTGGGCAAAAGGAACATTTGTGTTTGAGTCTATAAACTACTGACAACATTTCCCCCAAATTCCAAATAAAAATATTATCCTTTAGAGCATTTATTTGCAGAAAATGACAAATGGTTAAAATAACAAAAAATATACATGTTTTCGAACCTCAAACAATGCAAAGAAACAAGATCAAATTCATTTTAGAACAGCATAATACTAATGTTTACACTTAAGAAAAGAGTTCAGAAATCAATAATTTGGTGCAATAACCATTATTTTTAATCACAACTTTCATGCGTCTTGGCATGCTCTCCACAAGTCTTTCACATTGTTCTTGGGTGACTTTATTCCACTCGTGGTGCAAGAACTGAAGTAGCTCAGCTTTGTGTTTGTGTTGGAATTCAACAGACGCTGAAATGGAATGGCTGTAATACATGTAGAGATGCTGATTTCAGGAAAAAAATGCAGTGGTCTCTTATGATGCGTGAAGAGTCTCTCAGTCATCCAGGTAGAATCCATGATAAAAGGAGAAATTCAATTTGTCAACTGGACAAAGTTTGTTTGGTCGAAAACGTTTCGCCACTCATCCGAGAGGCTTCGTCAGCTCTGGTTCTCATGCTGGTTAGCGAAACGTTTTCGACCAAACAAACTTTGTCCAGTTGACAAATTGAATTTCTCCTTTTATCAGTGGTCTCTTATATTTTTCCAGAGCTGTAGACTCCCAGATAAACATTCATTCAGTGTATTTTTCTATACGTTTACTCCTTTCTACATTTTATATACATACAGAAGACAGCAAATGTATTAGGCAAGATAACATATAGTGAAGATGACCAAGCTTGTAATGTAAAAACTTACTGTGATAATGTAAAAAAAAAACGGTCAAAAAGCCCGAGGCACTTTTTATTTTATCACAGTAAGTTTTTACATTACAAGCTTGGTCATCTTCACTTTTTGTTAGCGAGAAGAAAAGAAAAAAAAAAAAGTTGGATAACTACTAAAAAAAAAGTATAACCAAATCCTCAAATTAGCCACCGTTTGCTTTAGTAGAGTTATTAAACTTTTTTCTTTACTAAATAATTTATATGATTTATAATATATTTGATGTCTTGTTGAAAATGTAGAAAATAGTTGAAAATAGTAAGAAAGAAAAAACAAACAAACATTGAATTGAGTGTGTCCAAACTTGACTGGTCATGTATGTTTAAACGGTACCAGTCAAAAGTTTACGCAAAACATAAGTTGGGTAAATTCGAAAGTTCAAAATTCCATGCACAGCTTTCAGGTGCTGGTAACAGCAGGAACATTCAACAATTCCAAAAAAAGAGGTTTACCGCACACTCGCTTGACTTTATTCTTTATTAGGACAGAGCAAACAACGCGTTTCGCCTCTACAGCGTCATCGGGTTCATTCAGGAACCTGATGACCCTGTGGAGGCGAAACTCGTTCACTCTAGCCTAATAAAGGATAAAGTCAAGCGAATGTGCGGTAAACCTTCTCTTTTTTTGGATAAGTTGGGTAATTTGAGGATTTGGTTATAAAAGAATATTTATTTTATCCAACTTTTTGGTTGGGGTCTGTCACCTGCTTGTTTCTATGGATACATCATTGCTCTACCTGGAATGTTCCACAGTCTGACATTAAAAACTCTACCTTATATTTATTAAATTACAGGTGGTTTTATAGCTCAAAAATACCTAGAAAAACAGGCATTCTGACAGTGAGTGGGGTTGCTTCTCCACAGATCTGATTCCAGACATCCCAGACAAAGCCATTACATGTCCACGAAGAAAAGCATTTAACGAACCCTCCACCAGAGAAGTTACACAATGCACCTTTTCTTTTCTGCATAATTCCATACACCTTACTTCATATGCAGTATTTGATGTCTTCCTTATCAGATGTAGAAAGTACTAAACGTACAGAAAAAACAGCAACACTGAATGAGAAGGTGAGCCCAGACCTTTGACTGAGAGTATATCTGAACTATAATTGCTGTCTAATGTAATACCATAATCTAATCTTTGAACCACATGAGAATCCAATAGTGCGGAGGGGCTGTTTGTCACGCCTAAGCTGTAGTTTAATCAGAGTGAGTGGAGCTTATAGTGGAGCTGTGACCCTGCTGTGTTCCTGCATGTGTACGCTGTTGTTTCCTCTGCTCTTGATGCACCCCACGTGGAGATAACCAAATCCAGCATCTGAACTCGCGTATCCATAGTGACGCGTAAATGAAAGAGGTGAGCCGTTTGATGCTCTCCATCTCAAGAGGCTGTTCGGACCACGCCGTCTCAAACTGTGGTGTGAGGGCTCCTACAGGTGCTTATTAAAAATTCTCCTGTATTTCTAGTCTTTGGTTAGTTTCTGCAGTTCAAGGTCCTATATTACGCAAAATTGATTCTTGTGAGCTTTAAGCTATTAAAACATACCTGGAGTTGTGTTTTGTTTCATTCACATGCTTGCCTAATCCTTTATTATTAGTCTGTCCACATCTCCAAAGCTCAAAATGCTTTGTTCCACCTTGTGATGTCATGAAGTGTTAGTTTTCAAGTTAATGGCTATGTATTACCCTTTTAGTTCAGTAGACATTGGTAATTCAAGGGCTGAAATGATCCAAATGATTCTAGTGAAGGTGTATTTATTTATTTATTTATTCTTGATTTAATGGGGCAGTGCATATTAATGAACATCTACAACATTGCAGTGTAAATACACCAGATTATAGCAAAAATGCTAATTTCCACCTGTATTCCCTGGGCAGGTGACACCACAGCAAAAACAACAAAAACAATGACAACTGACAATAACAGCAACATTAAAACATTAAAGGAAAAGTAACGTTATTTTACAATCTGAGCCTTCTTTCGGTAATAAAACAAGTCGTTTGACTCACCCATATCACGTTCGTGTCATTTGGAGCTGTTTGAAGAAAGTTATGTTGTGGCGTTTCCGTTAGCATTTGTTAGCATTTGTATTCGGGGCATTACTTTGCGGTCTCCAAATAACACAAACTTTAGCACTTTTCAAATCATAGAAGCCCGATGTCTTAATGGAAGATTTCGTTTGAAGCAAAAGTGGCCTGTAATCCGAGGTTTATCCATAGTTTTCAGCTTTGCGTTTCATGTTTGGATCCCGGAGCAGTCCGCGCATGCGCACTGGCGTCCTCATCTACTCGAAACTATGGCTAAATCTCGGATTACAGGCCACTTTTGCTTCAAACGAAATTTTTCATTAAGACATCGGGCTTCTATGATTTGAAAAGTGCTAAAGTTTGTGTTATTTGGAGACCGCAAAGTAATGCCCCGAGCAAATGATACAGCACCATGTTAAGAATACGGGATCATTAGTAGAACAGAACGGCTCAACATAAGTTCTGCGATACTGCTCCAATTGACAGAAAAATGCTATGGGTGAGTAAAACTACTTGTTTTATTGCCGAAAGAAGGCTCAGATTGTAAAAAAAACGTTAATTTGCCTTTAAACATATGGAGTTTAAAAACACAGTGGGACACTTTCTGTATCACCACATGACATCACACGGAGGAGTGTTTTCTGTTTGAGAAGAACTGTTTTTGATGAGGAAACAGCATTAAAGGGATAGTTCGTGTTTTTTGATGTGAATCTGTATGGCATCCCCTTTAGCAGTGTCGTGCATTAACACTGACTTATCGCTGACAGTGTCCTCTAAGCCGAGTTCTGCCCGGTCTGGAGCTGACGAAAGTAGGACCGGCAAGTTAGCTGGACTTTTGTCAAGTTTGAAGCGTACATATTGTGAACACGCACCCTAGTAAAAACCCATACACTTCATATATAAATGGACATGAAGGTGCAATTCTTCCATTGGAATATTGTCACCCCTCTCTCTCTAACTGCTGCAGTGAGCCTGTAATGTTCGTATTAGCCCACTCTGCATGATCTTGGGGTTTTTGTTTCATCATTTTCTCCATTAATACATTTCTATTCCTAATATGGTGCCAGGCTCTAAATTCACCCCTCTAAGCGCTAGCATCGTGAGCTTCATTTGACTGGAGCCGAACGCTATGGTGACGTCACACACCCTTAGTCCACTTCTTTATATAATCTATGTAAAAATCTAAAATGTATTCTTCTGTTATTAGACTTAACCAACTAGCGTTTTGGGATTCAAACCTCATGCCCCCGTCCAAGGCAAATAGCTGCTGGAGAACCTTCATTCACCACCAGTTGTTTACGTTTTTGGCCTCTTGTTTGTGCATCAGAGGCTGTTGCTAAAGAAGAAAGCCCGTCTTAAGCCTGGAGATTTATCAACTCCTGAGGGAAGAGCAGCCAATTCCCATGCATAGTGTTTGTTTATCCGAGTGTAGCACCCAATCCTATCAGAGCACAGACAAAGCGTGGGCAGCTGTGCCAAGTGCCAAGCGTGCGGCCTGATGGGAAACAAAGTATTTTAAGTTTGAACTATTTACCGTCTGTTTTAGATTATACATTGTGGCATGTTTTTAAAGGTGCACTATGTAAAGCAATAACATCTCCATGGAGACGAGCAGAAAAGTGGACCTTTAATAGATAATACAAACAGGTAATCCACAACAATCATAATATATTTATTTAGGATTTTGCTTTGTTCCATGTTGTTATGCAGTAAAAGTTCCATAAAGGCATTAAAGGGCTGCTAAACACCAAAATTACTACTGATTAGCTCTGTAAATGGGTCTAAAATAGAAATGTATACCTATCCCTGGGCTTATTTTGGCATTTTTGTGCATTATTTGTTAAAAATTTGACTGTTGGGTTAAAAGCTATGTCTGTAATGGCCTTTTTAGAATCAATTATGGACACTACATTTGAATTTTTGTGTTGGACTAACGGCCCCCAATGAGTCAGGTGCTGTTCTGAGGTTATTACGTGACGAGCACAGCCAATGGCGGTCTACGGGTCGTATGTGAGGAGCACCTCTCAGCCCGTGTCCCACCGTGTCTGGAGAAAAGGGAAATGGCCTGATCCAAGCACAAATGTCTATTTCAAAGTCTGGAGCGCACCGGTCCGCGCCATGTTGGATTGTTGTGGCTGTCAGTCAGCTGTCAGTCATCGCTCCAGATTCCAGATGCTTCAGGAGGGTGTTTAATGGCTCTTTAAACATATTTGCTTTGTATTTATTCAATTACAAAAACCTGTATCTCAGCCTGGTTGCGTTACTTCCTTGTCGCCGTAGAGATAGGAAAGTTTAATTCCATACTGTGGAACATTCCAGGCAAAGTATAAATACAGTATCTCCATGGAAACATTCGGATGTCAAATCCTCAACCAGAAACGTTAAACATGCCTCTTTAAATTGTAATGATTGAGTTTTTCCCCTTATGTATTCATGTGTTGGCTCAGTTGGTGTAGTAGTAATCTTCTAACTTGAAGTTTACCTGTTCTATCCCAGCTCTGACCATTGCACACTATTGTTGTGTCCTTGAGCAAGACACCCACACCTGTCAAGCTATTCACATGAACGCACTCTGCTTTGTCATTTTGCAATTTATTCCATTCTTCATGTGGAATGTGTTATGTTATTTTTCTTTCTTTTTCTGTCAATCCCGTAATGAATACATTGTCAGACTAAGGAACAAATGACTTAATTTCAGTACGGAAAGGAAAAAAGGAAAAGACTATACAGATTCTAATACCCCCCCCCCCCAAAAAAAAAACAAAACAAAAACTCTTTATTTAGACAATAGAATGTGATTTTCAACATTGGAGAAATAAAACGGCCACTTCACAAGAGGATGTGCCAACACAGGTGGGAGAGCCAGAGTGGACCTCAGTCTGCCGTACATCTCCACCTAGAAGCCACGGGCCACTCCTTTGAGGACAGTGAGGTACAGATCTTGGCCAGAGAAAAGAACTGGTTTGAGAGGGGAGTTAAAGAGGCTATTTTTGTCAAGAAAGAGAACCCTTCCTTGAACAGAAATGGAGGCCTCTCCCATTTATAACTCTATCCTCAAAACAAAGAAAACGATCGGGCAGCCAGGTCAGGTCCAGAGGTGTGAAAACACCCATTATGGCCCTGAATGGCTTTGCTAATAAGACCCCACACTCCACTCCCACTGCATATTTAATAGGCCCACCTAACTAACAGAAACTGTAAACAAATAGGTGTGGCAGTCTCATTTTCATTGTAGTTAGCCAAGTGTCTGACCAGAACTGAAGAAGCAGCTTGGATGAGCTGAGGAACATATTCGGCCAAATAACTTTTGTCCAGTTGACAAATTGAATTTCTCCTTTTGCAACATTAAATCATAATACTTTCTTTACCATGTGGTCTTATATCTGTGTAATCCCTCAGTGGTCCATGATGGGGCTGGGCGGTATACCGGTTCATACCGAATACTACCGGTGTTTTTTTGTTTTTTTTTACATATTCTGTAAATGTTGTCGGGCTAAAATTGTAGCCGCAAGAGGCAACACAAACAATCTGCTTCACCACCTCCGTCACAGACATGTCCTGGAATATGAAGAATGCACGAAACTAAGATCTGCATCCTCTTCCATGTCTGCAGGGAACGTTCAAGTTGGCGCTGCAACACAAAACGCCACTCAGGCGTCACTCAGACGCCTTTGCTAAGGGGACTGCCTACGACAAGAAAATCAAACAGAACGATATTACCAACGCTGTTACTGTCCACTTCGCCAAAGACATGGTACCACTTAGTCCTGTTGAGAAAGGAGCTTCAAGGAGACGATTAAAGCACTGGACCCAGATATGTTTTACGAAGTCGAAATACTGCAGTAATTATTCTCTAAATTATTAGCAAATGGGGCTAGCACCTAGTCATGCATGGAAAAAAAAAACGTCAAATACCGTGACAGCAATATAATTTTGAAAAATACCATGATATCAATTTTTGGTCATACCTCCCAGCTCTAGTCCATGGGCGTATACTCGCCTATGTGTCTGTTACTTGTTCTGATACAGCTCAAGATCATTCTAAAGCTATTCAGCAAAGGTGACCTGTGAATGTGACTTTTTTCGTATCAGTACCTGCTAAAATTGGTATTTAATTTCGATATTAGTTTTAGTAATGATAAGATCAGATTTTCGATACTTTTGACAACCCTACAATTTCTCTCTTCATTGCATTTCTTTAACTACAGAAATCTAAGTGCCAAAGTCTTCTAACCATTCATTATAGCTCATTGTACCCTTGTCTGTTTAAGTCTACCTTCAGTGATCTCTTTTCAGCCTGTTCTTCTCAATCTCACTCCATCATAAAGCACATTATGTCTCCCCCGCCATCTCAAGTCACTGCTGGGCGATTTGAGTCATTTTTCTTGCGCTAATGAAAGGCTACCTAATTTTCATTTTTCCTCTTTGTGACATTTTCAAATTTCAATTTTCGCCTAATATGTAATCTCACATTGAAGCACAACTCGTGACCCTTGCGTGGAGCAGTTAATGAAAATGCCATCTCCTGTCACTCCTGCCCAGATCATAATGGGGTTTGGGTTGAAGTATTCCGTGTACGGATGTCCCGTGGCGTAGAAAATGAATCTCCTAAAGCCTGATGAGATGTGTGAATAATGCACAGTTTGTTGTTGTTCTGACCTTGTCCTCTCTCTGTGTGTGTGTGTGTATGTGTGTGGGCGTGTGTGTGTGTGTGCAGTTGGGAGGTGCAGCGCTTTCTCCTGTCAAACTTGCGCTGGTGGATGGAGGAGTACCAATTTGACGGCTTCAGGTTTGATGGAGTCACCTCGATGCTCTACCACCACCATGGGATCGGTAAGAGAAACTGCTCATTAATTGGGCTGTAACAACTGGAGATAGACCGATATATATTGATAATAAAAAAATGTCCTTATATATATCAGCCCAAAACTGTTGGATTTGTCTGGATGATTTGTCTGTCCCTACTCACTACAATGCTTAAAGTACATTCAGTCCTTTTAAACCAAGCTCTTTGGCAGATTTGCTAAAATAACAATATTCTACATAGAGTATTAGGAATATACTTTCATGAACAGTGTTAACCTCATAGTACAGTAGTTTATTATTAATATTAAATTGAAAAAATTAAATTCTGCAATATTATGAGAAAGATTCATCTGCATGAAAACAGAAGTTATATAAACATGGATTTAGTCTAGCTTGTATTTGGAAACCATATTCACAGTCTTGTTAATATTGCAAATATAATTATTGCTATTATTTGTGATAATTACAATGATATATATCCATGTTATATAAAATTATAACACAGTGGTCGGTCCAACATTTTGTAAAATCTGGTATTCTGAGCTCAAATACATTACATCTGGTTCAATATGTAAAACATTATACATTTTTGTATGTGTGTTATGTATACTGTATATGTATACTGTGTATTACTGTGTAACCTAAATTCAGAACCAAGGTTATGGAGCGAAGCGTCGCTGTGAAATGAGTTAATTTATGGAATAATCTTGACAAAGAAATCAAAGAATCAAGTACAATAATGGCATTTAAAAATACATAAAATCCAATGTAATGTGTATGTATGAAAAAGAAAACTAAATTGTTACACTTGAAAATGAAGCTTTATGTTTACAATTGATTAATAATTGTGATTGAAATGGAATGTAATGAGGAAAGGTTTTACAGGTGTTGGTGTTTGGAAAAAGGAAGAGGGGGCAGATAACATAAGATAACTCTTCTTTCTGCTCCCTTTCATTCAATATTTTGTATTGTTATCACAAATGTTGATGCCTTTTTATACTTTATGAATGAAATAAACAAACAAATAATAATAATAATAATTTCTGGATCATGTGATAGTCGTAAGCTCTATAATTTAGGTCAAAAAGTACTACACACTCACTATCTAGAAGAATCCGCTGTATTTTCTTTTCTTCCATTGTGTGAAATTACTGAAAAATGTGGTATTTTATGGGTTTTATGAATCTTTGCTCAGATGTTCAAAAACATTTGCAAAAACAAAACAAAAAATCAGACAGTTCAACATAATTATATTTGACAGCCTGCTCCTTTGAGTGAATGTCTTTTTTGTGAGTCAGATTTCCTTATACATTAGGTTTTGCCTGTTCCATTTGACCCTCAGTGTACTATATTGAAAATAAACTCCAGCGTTCTCAGATGTTATCTTTCAGGTTAGCAGCCACAAACCAGCGCTATGGCCGGCTTTTAGGACCGCTCAGAAAAATGTCAACAATATCAAAAATATATCAAGTGAAGCGCCAGAGCACTCAGAGAGGATGAGAGCAGGATTTGGGAGCTGAAATTGTGGCTGTTTACTCCTCAGGCGCTGGCTTCTCCGGAGACTACAGCGAGTACTTTGGCCTACAGGTGGATGAAGACTCTTTGGTTTACCTAATGCTGGCTAACCACATCGTGCATAACCTTTACCCACAATGCATCACTGTGGCAGAGGTAAGGCATGGCGAGCAGACATAGGACACATGGCTCTGTGCTTTTATTGCTGGCAAATGGCCAGCTGTTTTACTTTTGGCACGGTTTTATGTATGCACTGATCCTGCTTTTGTGTTTTCTGATATCAACGTCAATACTTAGGCTTTACTTTGGCCAGTAGATTTCAACCAATACTAGGGCAAAGACTGAAAATATATTTTATTTCCGAATGTTGTATTATCCACATTTTTTCTGTGATTATTATAACAGCTTTGTAAAAATACAAGTGTAATATTATAAGAATATTATAAGGGCCACTAAATCATCATTACACCAATTTGGCTGAACCGGTATCTTGGAATCAATATCTGATCCATTGTAGTTTACTATATCGGTTCGTAGATGCACTATAGCTATTCTGTTTAACTATTTTGCTTGTCTTCTTGAAGAGGTTATTGCTTTGCCTGGAATGTTCCACACTATGACTTTTCACTTCTGTATCTTTTGTGTTTTTGATGCTTAAAATAGCTTGAAAAACATGCATTTGTACCATTAGCGGGCTTGCCTTTCCACAGATCTGAGCTATAACTTTGCCTGGTAGCGTCCCCTGCTTGTCTCCATGGACATAGATTAGCCATATTGTGGAGCATTCCAGGTAAACCAATAACATCTGACCCTCCACCCAAAAAGGCTACTGTGCTGTTTATATTTAGTGTACAAATAAATGGCCTGTCCAATGCACTGGGATGGTGGTAGAAAAGAAATTGCCAACTGTCTTACATGCCATCAGCCACTGTGTGAAGTCTCCCTTTGAAAACATTTAGGCTACGTTCAGACTGCAGCCTGAAGTGACCCAAATCCGATTTTTTTTTCATCCCTATGCGACCTGTATCTGATCTTCTAATGACAGTCTGAATGGCACAGATCCGATTTTTTCAAATGCGACCCAGGCCACTTAGATATGTGGTGCTAAAACCCGAACATATCCGATCTTTTGACATGCGACTTCACTCTGAACGGCCAGGTCACATTCATCCGACCCGGGCGTGTTTCCTCCAGCGAGAATGGTACAAGTAAATGTACACAAAATGTTCTTCTCGTCATGTGAAAATAGTATATAAACTCCGTATCAGTGAAACGGCGAAGCACATAGCAATCCCACCACTCTTGTCTGTGACTTCACACCCACACGTTCATTTCTACTTTCTACCTTGCTGCCACTGCCCCACAAAATGCCATGGCCAAAAACCTTGCCCTTCTCTTTCTCCATCTCCTTTTTAAAACAAATAAGCTGTACATGTTCTGGCTCCGGTACGACAGCAACTTTAGGCTACTTCCGTAAACATTGAGCATGTTTGCTGCATGTGACGTCATCATGTCCTCCAAGGCGCATGCGGGACACTTTTGGAGCGTTCAACATTCACACTGGAGGTCACATACAAATCGCATGGAATTGGAAATGCGAACGGCCTCGCAAAAAATTCGGAATTGAGCATTAAGCCCTGCAGTGTGAATGTAGTCTGAATGACACAGATCAGATTTTTTCAAATGCGACCCAGGCCACTTGGATATGTGGTCCTAAAACTGATACATACCCGATCTTTTGACATGCGACATCAGCCTGAACGGCCAGGTCACATTCATCTGACCATCAACAAGCGAGAGTTTTACAAGTAGGCGCTCACAAATGTACACAAACATTCTTCTCATCATACAAAAATTGTGTATGAAGTCCAGGTCAGTGAAGCAGCAAAGCGCATAGCAATCCCATCACTCTCAGCACCAACACGTTCCGTTCTACAGACGTTGTTGCCACTGCCCCACAAAACGCCAAGGCGAAAAACCTTGTCCTTCTCAATCTCATCCTTTAAAGAAATAAGTTGTACATGTTCTGGCTCTGGTATGACAGTAACTTTAAAATCTCCAAGCGCTCAATGCTCGTGTCCATGTTTAGGCGACTTCCATAAACACTGAGTACGCTCGCTGCATGTGACCTCTTCGTGTCCTCCAAGGTGCATGCGGGACACTTTTGGGGTGTTTAAAGTTCACACTGGAGATCACATACAAGTCGCAAGTTTAATTGGAAATGTGAACGACCTTCCAAAAAAATCGGATTTCACAAAAAAAGTCCAAATTGAGCATTAAACCCTGCAGTCTGAATGAATGCCTTAGATCTCGTATTTCTGGGTTACTTTTTAGGACCAAACCTTGTTTTGTAAAAGGATAAGGCATGCTAAACGGTAAAGACGTTTTGTTAATGAAGCAAAGAAGAAGGAAATGAAGGGGAGATAAGAACATTAACAGCAGACGGGTCACAGCTCCCACAGTGAGACATGAGTTACTCACCGATTCACTGGTGTAATTAGGACGTCATGACAGTGGGGAGGGGCCGTCTGTTTGGCCTCCCTACAGGATAGAGCTGCCCGGTGAATTTGTAAACTGACATGACATTAGCTATTTTATATATATATATATTTTTTTTTAGACTTAGACAAACTTTATTGATCCACAAGGGAAATTGTTTTGGGTACGGTAGCTCACTCATCAAATATAATATACAATATAAAACAGAGGGTAAAAAACAAAAAGGAAAAATAGATGGAATAGCAATAGACCTGTGTCAGATGAGACACAATTATATACATAAGATATTGGTAATAAATATATATGTACAATCAGATTTAAATAGAAAAAAAGGTCCCGTATTACGCTATTTTCTGATCTATAGCTCTGGAAAAAAATGAGACCACTGCATTTTTTTCTGAAATCAGCATCTCTACATGTATTACAGCCATTCCATTCCAGCGTCTGTTGAATTCCAACACAAACACAAAGCTGAGCTACTTCAGTTCTTGCACCAGGAGTGGAATAAAGTCACCCAAGAACAATGTTGTGGAGAGCATGCCAAGACACATGAAAGCTGTGATTAAAAATAAGGGTTATTGCACCAAATATTGATTTCTGAACTCTTCTTAAGTGTAAACATTAGTATTATGTTTTAAAATGAATTTGATCTTGTTTCTTTGCATTGTTTGAGGTTTGAAAACATGTATCTTTTTTTGTTATTTTGACCATTTGTCATTTTCTGCAAATAAATGCTCTAAACGATAATATTTTTATTTGGAATTTGGGGGAAATGTAATCAGTAGTTTATAGACTCAAACAAAAACACATACCTATAATTAGTAAAATCAGAAAAAGTGATAATTTGGCAGTGGTCTCTTATTTTTTTTTCCCCAGAGCTGTACATCAGGCTCTTAAAGTGGAACCAAAAAAATCCAGTTTGCCTCAAACATGTTGAAGATATTTCACTTTTTGTGATTTTTGAGAATGAAACGCATTGACTTTATGAAAGAAAGTCAGCAATTAAAGGTTTAATCCCACACTCCGTCTTACTTGCAAAATGTAAGATTTATTAAGACATGCAATGTTTCGGCACAAGGCCTTCATCAGGCAAAATAATGATGATGAAGGCCTAGTGCCGAAACGTTGCATGTCTTAATAAATCTTACGTTTTGCAAGTAAGACGGAGTGTGATTATTTTCTTCTCGTATGTTCTGGGGCTGCTCCCTCTCCTCCAACGCACCCGTTTTTGAAGAAATTGAAGTGCGAAGTTCTCATTCTAGCAATTAAAGGTTTAAAATACATGGATGGGTTAGAAACAACCCAGGAGACCTCCAGACTTTTACTTGACGTAACAATTATGCGAAATTCACATCAAAATTCCCCTTGGGGAAAATAAAAGTATTTATCTGTGTATTTTTTGAGCTCTCAGAGGAAGCAAACTTACTAAACAGAATTAATCAAAGCAGCGTGACTGAAACAAAATACTCAAATAGCTCAAAAAGGTCACATTTGCATAATAAGTGTCCTTTAAATAGCATGCTTTGAATACTTTATTCATTACCTTAATTTAAGCATCAAAGTAAAGGGTCAAAACATGGTGGGCTTGCAAGTTAGTCATAGCTCAATTTTGACATAATAAAATATTCGGTTTAGACTGTCTCCTCGCCTGCTGCCGTCTTTATTCTTGCTCCAGTACCTCTAAATTGGTTCTTTTCTGTGATTTTGTTTTTATTTTTATTTTTTTTCACATTGTTTTTGCTGTTCATTATATTAATATTAAAGGACCCATATGATGCTATGGCTGATCCATGTTATAATGTTGTTTTCTTATCACAAACATAGCTGGAGTTGTGTTTTGTTTCATTCACAAGTTCGAGTAATCCTGCATTATTAGTCAGTCTACATCTCCAGAGATCAAAATCCTCTGATCCACCTTGTGATGTCATGTTGTGGTAGTGTACAAGTCAACAGCTCCTTTTACAGTGGTACCTCACCTTACGAAATTAATTTGTTCCAGAAGTAGTTTCGTAGCGTACATTTTTCGTAAGTTGAGTAGCTATTTCAATGGAAAAGGCCTGATTCGTTCCAAGGTTTTTTTTTTATAGTGTAACTTTTTTTTTTTAAATAGTGTAACATTGTGTTCTGCGTCCTGATTGGCTAAGAGACTGTAGAGCCAGGACTAAACGTGGAATAAACCAGGTCTAGACCTGAACTAAACCAGGTCTAAACCAGGTCTAAACCTGGACTGGACCTGGACTAAACCAGGACTGGACCAGGTCTAGACCTGGACTAAACCGGGACTAGACCAGAATTAAATCACCCCGTGTGGCTCTTCGCTGGTTTCGTGCGGCTTTTGCGTTTGTTTGTGCTCGGTTTGTGGCTCGGGCTGCGTGTTCGCCGCGGTTCTATCTCGTGCTCGCGGTGCTCCTGTCTCCGCGCTCCTTGCGTGTTCGGCGCTTGAGCTAAGAGGCCGAGAAAGGTGCTCTTTGAGCGGGCACGACCGCGGAGTTTTCCCCGGGGCTGGCTCTGGTTCTATCCGACTTCCAGAGCCGGGGGGTTGACACTGTGAGCTAACAGGCCGAGAAAGGTGCTCTTTGAGCGGGCACGACCGCAGGGTTTTCCCTGGGGCTGGCTCTGGTTCTATCCGACTTCCAGAGCCGGTGGGCTGACCCTGTGAGCTAAGAGGCCGAGAAAGGTGCTCTTTGAGCGGGCTCTTTCCCCGGGGCTGGCTCTGGTTCTATCCAACTTCCAGAGCCGGGGGTCTGACACTGTGAGCTAAGAGGCCGAGAAAGGTGCTCTTTGAGCGGGGATAACAGCGGGGCGTGCATCTGAGCGCGCATTATTTGAATTTTTGAGATTTCGCATTTCGTAACTTGAATTTTTTTTCGTATCTAGAGACCAAAATTTAACGTGAAGGCGTTTCGTAACTTGGATTTTTCGTATGTAGGGTCTTTCGTAAGGTGAGGTACCACTGTACTTTTATTAAGTAGAGATTGGCGGGTCTGAAATTATCCAAACTATTCTAGTGAAGGTGCATGGAGTTTTAAAACACACTATATTAACACATGACATCACAAGGTGTTTTCTGTTTGCAAGAAGAACGCAGCCTTAATACGCAGGGTTTGTGCGTTTAACACGTGTGAATGAAACAAAACACAACTCCAGCTATGTTTTTAATGAGGAAACAACATAACATACAGCTCTGGAAAAAAAAAAAAAGAGACCACTGCAAAATTGTTAGTTTTTCTGATTTTACTACTTATAGGTATGTGTTTGGGCAAAAGGAACATTTTTGTACTACTAACATTTTCCCCAAATTCCAAATGAAAATATTATCGTTTAGCCAGCAAAAATATTAACATTTATTTGCAGAAAATGACAAAATAACAAAAAAGATACATGTTTTCAGACCTCAAACAATGCAAAGAAACAAGATCAAATTCATTTTAAAACATACAACATAAACATAAAACATTTTAAAATGTCTGACTGACTGAACTACAGAGGATTTTGAGACGA